>VZTV01117043.1:0-10988 GCA_013400875.1 Anhinga rufa
GGACACTTTTCATTTTTGCAGAGAGAATGTAGCAGAAGAGACCTAAGTAGTGTTTGCAAGACCATCGTACCCACTCCTACCATTTGTGATCAAAAGGCAACTGCTTCTGAGAGGTACAGGGAAAGGCCAACAGGACTATGAGCCCCAGGTGAGGAAATGTCCAATGGTATATCATAACCACCTTAAGGATTTGATCTGCATGCACAAACCAAGGTTGATACCAGAGGATCTTTTGTCAACCAGTCAAGCATCCTCCCAAAATATTGCTAAATACAGAAATCTACTGAATGGACTGGCAGATTGTCAATCATTTTTGTGCACAAGGACACTAGTTGAAATTTCCAGGAAAGGCTGCCAGTTACCTGCAAGCAGACTTCAATAGTGATTATCAGATTTCCTCCTTTTACTTAATTCTGCATTGGTTTAAATATGCAGGCTCCTGGTTTTTTCCTTCACTGCTAGAAAATAAGTTGTTGGAAACTCCACTGACATATCATGTCACGTTGCATCAACGTGTAATCAACGTGTAATCATGGGATTACACAGTCTGAGAGAAAAACCTGGTGAGACCAGTGAGGAAATTTGTAAGTGCTTTTCCATGCAGAACTCAGCCATACTAACTGCAGAGGGAAAGGTATTGTGCTCTTTAAGCAGGCAGATTTCAGCTGCTTTCAAGTCATAGCTTTTCAGTCAAGGGCTCCAAAAAGGTTATGCAAACTTTACTTAGTGAGTTCTTACCATCAGAAGAATTTTTGGAACAAAATGTTTTGTCATCAACAAATGTTACTTTGATAGAAACAAAATTGTTCAGAGAAGAACGTATGGTTTAAATTTTTTTCTTGAAAGGAATTTCCAATCAATGTGACAGCTACAGAAAAGGAGTCCTCTCCCAAGCACCTAAAAACATGGGCTATGAAATGCTGTGAAGTCCCACATTTTAACCTAAGAGTGAGGTAACCAGTTGTTTTGAGGGTAGATCTCTCCTATTTCCCATGAACTTTTCCAAAGATCTCAATTTGGAATGTAATGGTATTTTTTTTTAATATCAGTTTCTTAGTCTAGGAAAAAAATGCTTCCCACGCAACTCTAGTTATATCATCCCAATAGACATGATTTCCCCGTGCCAAAGAAAGACATTTTAGTCATGAGAGATTTACACAGTTCAGAGGAAGTGACAAAAATAGAAGCCTCAACCAGAATGCCCTCTGTGCTCTGTCTGTCTGCTGTGTAATCTATAAAGCCAAAGGGGATGAGAGATCCCATTTCAGTAGCAGGTTCCAGTCCAGAGCATCTGGAAAAATCTGGAGCAAAATAATTAATTTATCCTTTTTCAGTAAAACATTTAAAACAGAACTTGATCTTCGGCTGGCATAGATCAGTTCAACCACATTAACCTCACCAGACCTGTACTAATCTATACTGATTGAGGGACATAAGAATATCCTCAATATTTCATGATTAATTATAATCCACAGTCTTAAGGAAAGGAGTTTCGGTTAACCCCATATTACACATGCATTCACCATTTAGCAAACATTCAAAAAAGTTTAGAAAAAAAACAAAGGTAGAGCAAATATCATGTGTGAGCTACAGCTTCCCAGCTTGCTGGGAAATTCAGCTTAGCTCTTCCAAGCTGTCAGTCAAGCAAGGTTGCATGTGTGTTTTGTTTGGTCCAATTCCCAGCTGACTTTTGCAAATTGTCCATCAACTCAGCCTCTCCAAGGGTGCCTGTTCATCACCGATGAATTCTTCTTCTTACATTTGAATTTCACATGGCTCCCACGAGCGATTTCTAGGCCACAAGGTAGCTTTTTTCCAGCTGGGCTGGCTTTGTGCTGAGCTGTGGAGATGAGCAGAAGTTCCCTTTTCCTCGCACAGACATTTCCATGATAACACGCAAATGAAAATCATGTGATTGACTCTTTTCCCAATCTGTAGAGTTTTTCCCCTACCATACAGGATCACCATAAAGCTTATTATAGAGAGATGATCTCTGTGAGAAACAACATTTTCCAGCCGTAATATCTTTGAAACAGGCTGTTCTTCACTGGGTTTGGCCCATTCTCTTCTAGACTTTAAGTAAACAGAAAAAGTATATTACACCCTGTCAATCCCCCACAGTTTATGCAGAACTGTCCAAGTCAGCACAATCTCGCACATCATATTTTTGGGAAGAGCCATCTGTCATAAACAAAACGTGGCCATGTGTGGCTCACTACCATGCACTACAATGTGGAATCCCAGAGTGGGATTTTTAATGACTCTTGTGCTTCAACTACGAGGTTTTGGGGCAAGCAAGTGGTGTAGGATGAGGAGCAGATGGTCTCCAGCCAAGAGCTCCAGGTAGATGGATTCTCCTTTGACTGTAGCTTACTATGATTATTCATATCTATATATAAAATGTAATCTTGCTGACTTAGCATATTTTTTCTAAAATTCATCTACTTTTCATAGAAGTTTAACACATGACTGAAATTGCAGATTTGGAGTCAGTCATGAGAAAATTGCATGGCAAAGGAAGGCATTGTGTCAGATTACAACTGGACATAGCTGAGAACCTGATCACCTGATGTATACAAATTTGACTGTAGTTGGCTTTATCTGTGGCTCTTTCAACCAGCAAATACATATAATTGAGTTGGTACTACAAGTGTCCAGAAATTCAAACTTTTCTGAGTGCTGCCAACATGCTGAAATCATGTTTGCAGGTTGAACTGGAGAAAAATTTGAAACTTTCAAAGCAAAACTTCCAGAGAACAGAAATGTTGAAAATCCTCATGGAGAAATATTGATGTACTATTTTGGAAAAGTAGAAATGTCTCATTGTTATAATGTTGAAAAACACTGTAATAAAATATTGAATATAATACACTATATTAAACTACATGATGAAATCAGTGGTTGCTATAAGTCAAAACAAAATTATATGGTAAACGAAAAATAGATTTTTTGTTTTGTCAAAACAAATAATTTCTACATTAGTGGCACAAATAAGAAAATTAAAGCAATTTGCTCAGACATTTTTCCCATAAAAAATGTCATTGAAATAGTCATGTTCCTACAAAGTATTCCAGTTTCAATGAACCTTCATTTTAAACATAAAATTGTTCTATCGAGAATGTTTTGACTGGATTTACTCAACATATATTATAGGTTATGAAGTTTATATTTCTATTTGATTTTGCTTTCTTATGATGTTCTGAAACAGGTTAGTGAAAGAAACTTGTATTAGCTGGCTGTTACAAAGTTAACGGACAGATTTTTGAGCAGTGTATTTACATGAGACCTTGCCAGCAGAGTAATTGGCTCTGTGTTTTGAATTATTTTCACACAAAATTCAGCATCAACACGTCTGATATAGATAAAATCCGTAGTATTAAAAATACGACGTTTGGCATTCCATAGGGCCCACTGTGTATCAAATATGAAGAATCAGCAGAGTGGTTAAGCACATTCTTATTTAGTGTATGAAAAATCTTACTGAAGGCCCTGAGATAACTCCAGTACTGAAAGGCAGTTCTGTGCTTAAATGTCTTGCTGAATCATGGCCATACTCTTTGGGAAGACACAATTGCTGCCCTTAAGGGGTTGACCCAAAGCTTATTGAAGTCAGTGAAAGTTTTCCATTTAGTTCAGAGGTCTTTGGATTAGACCCAAAGAAGACAAGTAATGTATGAAAAAGGCAGAGGGGAAAGTTGATATGTATTGCACTTGTTTATTTTATCCTCAGGAATACCTGCGTCTGGGGTATAGAGATACAATCTCCCCATATTTCTTCTTCTCTAACAATATTTGTTGCTGATTTCTTGTACACTTTGCTGTAGGAGAACAGTGTTGACTATTGGGAATTTACCCATTCCATTGAACACACCCATCAAGCACCAGCAGGTTAAATAAAGTTGATAGTAACTTAAATCAGCCTTGAGAACAAATGCATGGATTCAAGTAGCAAAGTCAGTAAACCAGGAGCCGAACACTCAGGTCAAAGGTGTAAGAACACAGGGCAGATTTATCACAGGATAAAGGGCAAGGGGTTTAAAGCAGTCATTCCCGAGACAGAGTAACTCTCTAGCAACATGAAAAGTAAAATTTAGTTTGGAACTCAGTCCTTCACACTGAGATCTATTAGGTAATAAAATCGTCTCTCAAGGGAAGTGACTGGAGCCTCACTGTTTTGAGACATTAAATGCTTGACCGGACAGAGCCTCAGAAAGTATGTTGGAAGGAACAATTCTACACTTAAAAAGAGAAGCCAGGATTTCCTAATAGATGTCTTCTATCTCTCACATCCATGATTTAGTGATAAACCTATGCCTGACCTTACCAAGAGCACAGGGGGAAGGCAGTAGTTTCACTGTTATCTATCAGGACTAATCAGATTTCCAATATTTTTTTCTTTTTTTTTTTTTAAACTCACAGCTTTGGGAGGAAAATGAGATTACAATTAAAAATCTTTCGGGCAATTTCTAGCTAGCCATTTGTTTTATTTCTTTTCCTTGGTATAACACTTTATATCCTGTAAGAGGATGCCATGATCATTTCTATCTAATTGGAAGCTTTGACCACGTAGTGTTTTAAAACTTTTTTTACATCAGCAGACTTTTAGCCTGTGAATATGTATGTTTAATATTGTGGGGGACATTTATGGGAAATTAGTAAGAGAGAAGCGCATGTTCCATTTTGAAACTTAATAATTGATTAGAGAGATAAGTTTTCTTAAGTACAGTAGCTCTCAGAGCTCTGAGTGGTAACATAAAATTTACATGTATCTGGCTCAGTTTCCAGCCAAAAATGGTCCTGTATTTAACCTACCAAGTTTTCCTTAGTGAATAAAGATGATCACACGTAATTTCTCTTCCCCAATCAGTTTTTGGTAAGAGTTACTTCGTATGTTCCTTCTGGGCATTACAGGACAACAAGTAGAGAAGAAATTCAGGGTCCTGAAATTATGATTGATTGGATGGTGAGTCATTCATGGTTTTGAAGGCAGCCCATTTGAATATATTTACTGAAAGCAAATGACATTGTGAATTTTAATGCAATGTAGAGGAGACCAGAGCTTTGGATGAACGCCTGTTATTGTTAAAAATTCAATGAGAAAGGAAATAAATGAGTAGCCAAGACCAACGTGACCTTTACTAGCATTCAAAAGAAAAAGAGTGCACAAAGTCTGACTATAAAAATGCTCCTGAAACCAACATGAAGCAAATGCTTATGTCTGCCAGCTAAGAAACTAGATAGACCTCTACCTTGCTGCGTTTTTGCAACAGGTTACCTATTTTGGTGTCAGATGCAGAGGTTAGAATAAATCCTGTGGGATTTCTTAAGTTCTCCCATGGAGATTAGCTACCAGCCTCTGCAGACAGTTACGCATCATCCCATCAGCACTGGTGGGACGTGCACTAGCTTTAAAGCAGGGGCTATTTTGGTATGTTGGACTTGTTTCATGACAGTCAGGAGCAAGGGCAGAGTAGCAGGATGACTGCCTGCACCTGACTGCCTGGTTACAGCTAGAAAACCCCAAAGTCACTGCAAAATGCTAGATGCATCCACCTTGTTGTAGTTTAGCCCCAGTCAGCAACTCAGCATCACACAGCTGCTCGCTCACTCCCCCCACCCCTGTGGGATAGGGGAGAGNATCCACTGGCTGACGCTGCCAGTCCCTGAGCCGTGATCGCTGCCCCCCCAGCCAGCTCCCCCCAGTTAATATACTGGGCATGACGCCATATGACATGGAATATCCCTTTGGCCAGTTTGGATCAGCTCTCTTGGCTGTGCCCCCCCGCTCCCGGCTTCTTTGCACCCAGCAGAGCATGGGAGGCTGGAAAAGACTAGTACAGCACTACTCAGCAACAACTAAAACATCAATGTGTTATCAATATTATTTTCATACTAAGTTCAAAACACAGCTACAGTGAAGTAAACTAACTCTATCCCAGCTAAAACCATGACACACTTCCAGGACTACAACAGTGAATTCAAATCGCCTAAGCAGATAAGTATCCTCACTGCAAACATAGCCTTAGGGAAGGTTTTGTAGTTGTGTTATGGTTTTTGATTGTCCTCATGTTTCAGTGCATGTTTCAATGCATAAGTGAGCCACTAAATAAAGAAGATTGCTAGGGAAAAACACAATTCAAACTGGGTTCATGTCTCTGTCTGATATTATTGTCACCAACATACATTCATATGGACTAGGATGAGTTGTCTCATGTTGGGAGGTGTTAAACTCCTAGCTGCAATTTTCAGGAATGATTTCTTCTAACAATCTTTTGGAGGCAGGATTGGAGAGTAAATGGATAGCTGGGCTTTTCTGATGCAGCCATCCTTGCACTGCTCTCCTGCCTATAGGGAAAGTATCATTCAGAAAGGCACAGCTCCACTCAAATGATCAGGTGAGAAAACCTGGGTACGCTGAGGAACACCATAACATTTAATATTTCTGTATTGCATTTTGTGGCTGAGGAATCATCAGTACTGGGGTAAGATAAATTACCTGCTTTGTCAACTTCTTGTAGGGTCCTGGGGTTTTTAGTGTTTATGTGTCTCCTATTCTAAAGCATTCCCATGTTCATCCAGACAGTGACAAGATGATGACTTCAACGTTGACAGTAGATAACCAGGTAATACTAAGGTATCTTAAAGATACTCTTTGACTTCACATCAATAACCTTTGGACACTGTGCTCTACACTATTATACTCCACATGGTAAAACCACACTTGCTAAACCATGAAGAGTTTCAGAGATGAGCATTTTATTTTCAGCAAGCTACTACATGTGTTTTTCGTACTCACTTCCAGTTGTGCAGCTGCTGTCGTCAACACACACAATTATGCAATCACGACCAAAATGTTTTCCTTGCTGACTCTGGCCTTGACTGCAATATACAATACAACACCATGCAGAGGTCCCAACCAAGCTAGTACTGCTGCCAAAAGCATTTGCGCTGTATCAGCTCAGTGATAATTAATGCCACTGAAGGGCCAGGCTAATTAGCAGGCTGCTCAGCCCAGGCCACTACACAACTCTGTTTCCAGGACGTCAGTTGCTGTCTTTGCATGATGGCAGGAGCTATGCAGACAAGATGTACCCCATGGTGGGAAGTAGCTCAGGTTTCTTCTGCAGAGGTGAGCCCCAGACACTTACGCCTTGGATGGTTTGCTTTGCTTTGCACCACTCTTCCCATCATATAAATATTAGCGCAGAACAGTCTTTCTACCAAGATAAACTTTGCTTTTGAATCTGTGAGCAGAAAGGCCAAGCATATTTTACCAAATGGCCATCAGAAGGCAAATCCCCAAGGAGCAACACTGGCCAGGGTGGGAGGCAACAACATGAAGCAGAAGCAGAACTGAAACACCCATTCACAGCTCCACGGCTAATGGGAGTCCAGCCCAGGGCAGGACATGCCACCTCTCCAGCTTCTGCTTCCTTTTCTTTGAAAACATTTTATCTGGGCTTGACCCAACTATGGGCTTCCATTTGAGTTATCCTCTTGGGGCTGGCAGAAATGACGCCAGAGTTATGAGAGACTTGACTCATTTTGGCATCTGGAGACCAGATATAAAATCCCTCAGTGTCTAAAACAACACTTAGGTGCCTGTGACTGTGCAACTGAATCCGATCACTGACGTCCATACAGCATACTGGCACAGTGGTTCTCTTTAACGGTTTTTTTGGGTCTGTGTTAAAAATGGCAGCAACTAGTTACAGGTAGGAGATCCCAAACAAAAGGAGTTTTGCTGTCAAAACAGAAATGTTGGCAGCATTTGAAAGTTGGAATTCAGTGAATCAGCAGTCATTGATTCCCAGTGCACAGTGGGATTCAACTCCCCTATTTTAGCTGACTGTAATTTATAATCTTGCTTAAGCTTTTTTCTAGGTTTCCTAAACAGAGAGAGACACACAGAGAGAGAAGCACCTCCAGGAAATTATTCATCTTCTCCTTCTATAATATGTGGGATGAATCACAGATGAAAGAGGATTATCTTACTTCTTTGACATAAAGGGGAACTAGATGACCTGCTGAAGTACACAGTCCCACCATCAGGGACTTTAGCTGTGTTTTCTAGATAAAGCCCAAAAAAACATGGCACTGCAAAAACTGGCTAGAGGACCAATTGTGGCTTAATTCTCCTTTCTGAGAAAAAAACTCTCATGTAGATGTTGGTTTCAGTGGGAGCAAATATAGGCCAACAAGGGCTGCTTTTGAAAAATATCCTTCATAATGACCTGACTTTAGGGAAGAAAACCCTCACTGAAGCCTGTGGGGGCTGCTGAGAGTTCAGTGCTTTTTTTTTTTAAAAAAAAACAATCATTTATCTGGATGGCTAAATACACACTTAAAAGTGCAACTTTGGTCACCTTTATTCAGAGACATCAGTACTATGAGGTCTACAGAGAAAATTGACTTGAGCATCTCTGTTCACTCCAGGGGTAATGGCAGGGAGAGAAAGGTGCGCACCTCTGGAGCAGCAATAGATGCCAAACTGGAAGGTATCCAGCTCAGTGGCATGCAAGAAATATAATACATGATTCCAATGCAATCATTTGGGTTTATTTGGGGAATCAATTAACAATAAGTGCATACATCCATTTACAAAATGGTAGTGTACCAGACACATACACACACAAGTTATAATTGAAAACTGAAATAACACCAGGAGGAATAATAATTAAAACAAAACAAAAAAAAATCTCAAAAAAGCCAAGAATAATATTTAATAAAATAAAATATTTCATCCATCTGTTGTTATATCCTTAGGGGGAGGCCACAGACTAACAAGCAAACAAATCTAAATAGAAATGAAAATAAAGTTGTGAAGGCGATGGAAGGAACAAGGGAAAGATTTCTTTGCAGATTAGCTGCTTGTGAACCAAAAGTATTTCAATTTGATCACTTGTTTGTAGATATGTTTATCAGAGGATGGGGAATTCCATCATATGTTCCTACCATCCTAAAGAATAATTATTCTTTTCCTCTCCAGACATTTTACTATCACTATTTATTGACACAGCCACAGAATTCAGGAGCTCTTGTCAAAGTTACCAGCTGAGGTCTCAAGAGTCTACTTTCTTTCCTCAAACCATATGAAGCCCAAAGGTTAATCAAATGCAGTACTCTTTATCTTTGCTGAGAGTGTGTACCATCTGAGGCACCTAACACCCAGGTACCAAAGAGCCATTTAACAGCACCTAATGGGCACCTAACACCCCCAGAAAGGTTGGATGCCCTACAAACCTTGAGGTGGGTCGGTCTCTAACTCAGTTCCCTTAATATTACCATGTATGCTGGGATTTACAGTATTTAATCAAAGAATTTCAAATTTTAAAAAAAAATGAGAGGGAAAAGCAATTCTGCCTTCTGTAAATCTGGACATATGCTACATAGCCAAACAGACCTCACTAAAGTAAGTCTCAGGGGGCCCTGTATATAAGGCAGTGTTTTTGTGGGAAATGTTCATTGACTATCAACCACTGCACTTCCATTAGCTGTCTGCAGGTAGGCTAGCCTGCAAAACAGCCAGTCCACTACAGTTTTCTGCTTTTGTATGGGTGTTTTTCCTTTTCCCAGGAATGCCATTTATAGAAATTAAACTTCTGTTCTTATTGAAATGCATATAACCTGCAGTAGGTAAGAATTTTTTCCATACCATATGAGTCAGAGATGGAAAAGATTTGCTAAAACATACGAAGACTGGAGTTGGATCCGAATAGCAATGATATCAATCCAGTATCCTTCCTCCAAAAGTTCCTCTGAGGAAGATGCAAGAATCCCCTTTGAGCAACTATGGACTAGATTTGCCATATAAGCCTGTCAGCAGTTAATGATTGTATACCCTAAAGTATAAGAGTTTACATTACATTATATTTCCATTACGCATCTATCCTCTGCAAGATAACTCAGAGTATTCCCAAGTATATCTTCCTCCTGCTAAATTTCATGCCCAGTATTACTTTATAGCAGTGAGTTCCAGAGATCAGTTAAGCACTGTAGGAGGAAAAATGTCTTTGTTTATAATAATTAAATAATTTTTTTATTCTGCTTTCTCCCTATTGCCCAGTATCTGACTCACGATGTCCTTATCAGGCCTTTGCCTTGGTCTCTAGTCTAACTCTTCAACTGCATGGCTGAACTCAACAAGGTGCCTCACCACCTTCCCTAAGTAACTTTGTCATCTCCCAACTGTGCCTCTTTGCTTTCCCACAGTCCACTCCATTCTTATAAGACACATTAAATTAATTCTTCTTTTGCCAAACCCTTCTTGAGCAATGTCCCATTAGAAACCAACCACGTGCTCTTTGGTGGCTTATATTGCTCATGGTCACAGCTGAGGAGTGAGTGAGGGATGCCCTGAGGCAGTCTCTCTACCCACTCTCTATCACATCACCCATGGGGCAACGTGCAAAGGGCTCTAGTAAAGTAGAAAGGTGTGTTTTTCCTTTAAAAAAGGTAGGCACACAGAGTTTCAAATTCTTTCACCTGTTTTAATCAACTTATTTGGCCTCTAACCAGTTTCTAATACCAGGTATTGTATAGCCATGCCTTTCTTCCCACCTACAGTTAATCGCTGTTGACTGGTGGTTTAAGTCTAAGTGTTTATCTTTTAAATTCCTCATTCCCTCCCTCTCTCAGATCTTTCTGTGATTTTTCTGCCTCTCTAGTCATGTGTCCCTCCATTCTGGCAGGCAGCTGCAGTCCTGTTGGTTCCTCTCCTCAATGTTCAAGTTCCTCTCCCATTTGTGGAAGAATAAATAAGGAGGGCAAAAAAAGAGTGGAAAAGCCAAGCTATAGGATGTGTCACTGACCGCTGGCCCAGGCTGGGCCCAGTTAATCCCCATGCAGTCAGAGCAGTAGATTGGAAGCTTTTTTTAGCAATCCTTGGCAAAGACTACAGGGAGTGGGAAAAGCTTGGGGTCTGGGGCATTGCTTGACCAAGTCACCATAAGCATGGCAGGGAAGGAAGCAGTACTAAAGAGAGATGC
>VZTV01117046.1:0-23994 GCA_013400875.1 Anhinga rufa
TATAGAAACTGCAGGAAAAAGATGGTAATGTAGTTCTTTGCATGCTCTAAGAAGAATCAGCTGTACTGCCTCACTTCTGAGAGGGGTTTGTTAGGCCGTTCTCGAAAATTTCTAATGATAGAGAATCCACAACATGTTCCCATCACTCTTGTCCAGTATCTCTCAAAGACTTTCTCCCCCAGTGTCCTCCATCTTTCACATTGTAACCGAAAAGCCAAACAGGCAAAGGCTTTCCTCGCCTTTCTGTGAACGTGTAGTAGTTCCCGTGTGTCAAATGAAATTACGTGTTCAGTTGCCCTATCGTTATCTTTCCTCCCCCTGTATTCACTGGGAAGAGATGTGTTGGGGCACTCTTGAGATCCCTTAGCTTGAGCACTTGCAGTGGATAGCAAGTGACCGTGTTATGATCGTGGCGTTCTGCTCCCTTGGCCTGGCCTCTCCTTTGAGGGATCAGACTTCTTCTTGGTACATGTCCAGGTGCAATTGCCTGTGTTGAGTTTTGCGCTCTCTCAAGGTGTATTGTGCCCACGTAATCTTTCCACCTTCTTTCTTTCTTGTGTTTTTAATGGCATTTGTTGACCACTGGATGGATGTCTGAGATAGATGTCCTTAAGGAGCAACAAAGCAGCTTGCATCTGAGAGGTGATTCCACATAAACTTGGAACGTGCTTTGTTTGCGGTTTTGTCAATAGTTGCAACTAGTCAGTGTTTGTCGGTTGTGAAATAAAGCAGATGATGTGGAGAATAAGATGACTCCCTCAGAAATGCCTTTTAAAATCTGGGTTGCAGCTGTCCAAGCTGGACTTCATTCCTCTATCTTCCTGGCTTCAGAGAATATTGTGGTGCCCTGAATGCGCAGAGAATTAAGGTGCTCTGAGATTTGCTCCAAAACTTTATTTATGACTTTTCAGATACTAATTAACCTGCAAGTCAGTATACCACGGGAATAAATGCAAAGGCAAACGTGTGTGGAACACTACTGTACCTCTGGAGTGTTTCCCATCCTTGTGTTTTAATTTGCTTTTCAGTATGTCAGTGACACAGGCCATGGAGTGGTTGATAGAACACGCAGATGACCCTACAGTGGATGCTCCGCTTCCTGGTCAGACTCCATCAGAAGCCGCGGCTGAAGCTGGTGCATCCTCTGCTGAAGCGACTGCGGGTCCCAGTTCAGAAGCGGGTGGGGAAGAGGCCAAGGATGAGCTGACAGAAATATTCAAGAAGATCCGGAGGAAAAGAGAGTTTCGTCCAGACCCACGGGTATGTGCTGCTTATTTATGTAACTGTTAGGATTGGAAGGGACTGTGTGGGCACCGTGCAATCGAAATAAATGCTTAGTTAATAAACGAAATGGGACATCGGGGTAGGTATCTATTATGCTGGCTTGACAGTATTTTAGTGGAAGTCTTTAGGGACTGGTTAAATTTAAGCTGCTGAAAGGGATATTACCTAATTAATGCATCACTGTCTCAGATAACAGTATCTAAATTACTGACACCGTTTCTTCTGTACTTGAAAATTAACTGATGGGACTGAAATGAGCTGCCAGACTCCTGGCATTGCGTTTTATGACTGCTGTCTGGGAAGGAGGGGTTGCAGGGCAGGAGTAGGTCCTTTTGCTTTAGAAAAGGACAGAAGAGCATTCTTGTATTTAGGGGACAAGGAAAAGTATCACCAGCAGATTTAAGTCTTGCAGCAAATGCAGAAGTTAGCCTTTTTTCAGGACATGGTATTAGCTGAAGTGAAAATGTGTTGTTATCACACTGTAATTCGCCAGGAGGTGCTCTTTAGAGTCCAACGCTTTGCTTTTACAGCTAGCTGTTTGTTGTGATTTTGGTCAAAAGCTGCAAATGTATTTGACCTGGGTACAATTTCTAAATGATTAAACGTTCTCATAACAATATCTAGGTACGCTTGTCCAAATACATAATGCTCACTAGCAATATAATAAGGAAGTAAAATTAAATTGAGTGAATAGAACAGCAAATGAACCTGGAGCTTGATCTGTCAGTGAGATGTGAACAAAAGCTTTGTGACATGAGAGAGGTTCTAAAGTAAGGTGCTTCTGTCCTGCGCTTCTCCTTTCTACCCCAGCTACACTTGCTCTTTGCCTTGCATTCAGCTATCAGGGCTGAGGATAGGAACTACCTTCACTCATAAGATTTATTCTTCCATAATAAAAGCATTTTTGATAGAAAGTATTTGAAAACCTTGTAGATAAGGTTACTTAGTGGTCTACAAATGGAAACAATGGGGTGTTTTACCCCACAGAAAGCTCCTGCGCAGAAGGTGAAAGGATGTGATTGTTCTCATTTCTCTTTTAAATGTTACATTTATTAAACTGTGCAAATCTGATACAGGCTGTCATTGCCCTGATGGAGATGGGATTTGATGAAAAAGAAGTGGTAGATGCACTCAGAGTAAACAACAACCAGCAAAATGCAGCCGTGAGTACAATGTCATTTCTGTTCCTTATTGCTGTAATAGTCTGCTCAACTGATTCTTTTCATCATTGCACTGGCTGATGGTTTGATCTATCATAAAGCCCAACTGTTGCTGGAGATGAAATGAGTACTATATATTCTGTGCCTCTTTCAGATTAGATACACAGCTAGAATACAAAGGTTTTAGACTTCTTGGAGGAATTTAGCATGTATGAGGTTGAGGCTGATATGGTTGGGGTAGCATATGTGGATTTTCAAAAAGCTTTTGAGAAACTCCCTCACTAGAGCCTGTAAAAGAGATGATGCTATCACGAGAAAGGAAAAGGTATTCCCAATAATTAATAACTGATTAAAGAACAGGAATAAATGATCAAGCAAGATATTCAAGCCATGCAGTATATAAATTACCATTCTGCAGCAATGTGTTCCACAGTTTAGGGAATCAAAAAATATGAAGGTTTTCAAAGATTGATTAGTGCCCGGCTAGTGGATGATACGTTAAGGAAAATTATGTGGACACAGCTGGCAGCCAAGGAGTCTTCTCTTCTTGAGATCCAGTGCCAGCTGCTGTGAGAGGATATTGGGCTGGATGGTACTTCAGGCTGACGTGTTGTAACCATTTTGATGGGGTTCCTTTGAGGCAGTACATAAGTAGGATAACACGCGTCTTCCCTGAGCTTTGAAACGTCCAAAGTTGGTATAATTTTATTACCATACCAGGTGCTGCTGCTGTTTCTGTTGAACTAAAGGTGTGGGAGCAGCACACAGATGAATAGTGATCCGGTGTGAAATGTATAGCTCTGTGAGAGGAAAAAATATTTTTGACATGCCACATTGTCAAAACTTTTGAGACACTTTCATTCTGATGGAACCAATCATGAAATCTGTTGTGCCTGGTGATTTCTTTCAGTGTGAATGGCTGCTGGGAGACAGAAAGCCTTCTCCAGAAGACTTAGATAAGGGAATTGACACCAATAGCCCTCTCTTCCAAGCCATCTTAGAAAACCCAGTGGTACAGTTAGGGCTAACCAACCCTAAAACTCTACTAGGTAAGTCTTGCTTGGGTTCCTGATACATATATACACACTGTCTCTGTAGTTGCTAGCAAATAAGAGTGGAGACTGGATGATGACAGCACACTTTGTGGGATAGGTGCAGCTCTGTACCCTTTTCCTCGCTTTCAGCAGCTGTATTGTTTGTTTGCTTCATGCTGCAACTCAGCTAAACCCAGCGCAGAACTTGGGGCTGTCCCTGAAATTACACTAATTCCCCGGGCTACTGGATTACACTTGCTGAACTCAGAACTTTAATAGCTGCTGGCTGCAATGCTTTTGTGGATTTAGGAGAGCTTTTGTGTGCTCTCTTTGGCCTCGAGGGGAAAAATCAGGAATGTCTGCCTAGAACTCCGATTATTTCACAGAAAAAACAAGGCTGTCTCCCGCTGCACAGCTTATTGTGTGCTGAGGCCTGATCATTGAGGCGGAAGATAACTTGTGGAAGAGTAACCAAACAAGAAGTCTGAGCTAAGGCCTTGCCTATCAAATTGAGATAACCTATGTGAAAATACACTTCCCCTACTTGGGTTTCAGCTCCGTGGTAAAGTCTGTGTGTTCGTGGTCAGGAAGGCTGCGAGCACAGCAAGTGCCCGACAGATGAGCCTGACAGTGAAACATAAATCTCTGATGAATTGGAGTCTCTGACGCAGGAGGACAATGCAGAAAACTGACATTGGCTCTGTGATGTATATAAAAAGTTTTGGATTTAGTCTTTGGCTTCAAAATTTATTTGAAGACTTGCTTTTAAATAAAGGGTGTACGCACAGCTCTTTCAAGAGAGCTTTTAAAAATACTACTTTAAATGGAATTAGGAGAGTTTGCAAGCCTTTAAAAAAAATTAAAGCGCAGAACCGTCCCACCCTGGTTTCTGAACAAATGGTCTCTTCGTTTCCAGCGAGGGTTCCACACTGCAGCTAAGAATATAAATAGAAAATGAAATGCCATTATATGTGCTTGTAAAGCTTGGATGAACATCAGAGAATATATTCCTAATGATACATCTGCAAATTGCTTATGTCACAGATTTTTAATAATGTTTGCATTTAATTAGATACTTACAGAATGTCGACAAATCTTTAGTTTTAAGCTCTTGAGTCTGTTTCAAAGAATAAAGTGGTGAAAAGTGAGAGCTGTACTTTTTTCTGGGCTTTTCTGTAGGCATGCTGCATGACCTTGAGCAAGGTATTAATGATGAGCCTTTCAGAGATGCTGGGTACTTACAGCTCCCACTAATGTCAGCTGGAGCTTTGTACACTTAACGCTCCTGGGAAAATGCAGACACTGACCTTGGTGCCGGTCTGCCAGACTCTTACAGCACTGACATTTTGGTGACTTCTGAATAGGTCAGATGTGCAACTGCTTTTTTTTTTTTGTCCTGTTCCATAATGACTGCTCCAAATGTCCAGTAGTCCAGCTCAGTGTCTGTCATAAGGCTTAGAAATTATTGCCTGGACCATTCTTCTGCCAAATTTGCAGCTTAGCTCTTGCAGTAGCTGTCTGGTTCCTTCAGCGTAAGTAGAAGTGTGAAAACCAGCACATTTTAAAAAAAGCAAACAAAACAACAGAGCTGATTGTAAAGACAGCTGTGTATAGAAAGGAAAAAACCCCACTTTTAAATATTTGGACTGCTGTCGCTGTTCAGAAATGGAGGTAATTGTTCTGCAGACAGGCTTTCCCCTTCTGCCTATGTCTAGGCAGGTGGAACTGGCTGCCTCCCTGACATCCTCTGCTCTCGAAACACCAGGAAGGAGAAAGCACGTGCTGCTCAGAGGGAAGATGCTGCTTCCCTTCTGGCTCCAGGGGCCTCTGTGAAATGATAGAGCTCTGAGATTTGGGGGCTTAAGGGGCCACGCTTTTGATGGCTCTTATTCCTGGCTAGCCTTTGGTATATCAGCTTCTTATTTTGCTGGTTTAGCTTTCTCCTCAGAGGTGTTATGAGAGAGTGGCCATAGGACAGCCAAAGTGCAGCACAGGAAAGCAAAGGTAACACGGGTAAGGGGGTGATGGTGCATTCTGTGAACTGTCTTGGTTAAGTACTGGGGGGAAAAGATACTGGTGCAAGAACTGGCCATTAAGAAATCTAGGCTGGGACGTAGAAAATCTTTGATCAGAAGAGTGGAGCTGTAGAAGAGTCTTCCCATAGGAGTATTGGCAGCAAATGACCCAGTTCTAAGATGGGTTTTCATAAATGGATGAATTGCATAGTATGTTCCCTGCCACTGCGTGTAGACGTTTGCTGAGGCTTTAGCTCTTCGAACCCATGTCCTTGAGGTTTTGTAAGATGGACCTCAATCCAGGCCGAGTATTTAATCAGCCTCTGTCTGCGGTGAATTTAACGCTGAGGAATGGGGAAAGCGTAACGGCCTCGAGCATCCCAGTCTGTGGAGACTTAGGAGTGCAAATGGTAAATGCATGATGAGCATTCCCACCATTTTTGGGTGGTGCTTGCCCAACGCCTTTGAGTTGCAGCTATTTCGAACTGTCCTGTTGTTGAAGCATGCCAAACACTGAAGCCTTTGTCTAAAGGACTAATCAAGTGTTGCAATTTCCATCTCTTGGCAGCCTTCGAGGATATGCTTGAAAACCCCTTGAACAGCACTCAGTGGATGAACGATCCAGAAACTGGGCCTGTCATGCTACAGATCTCCCGAATCTTCCAGACGCTGAATCGCACGTAGAGGGGAATGCCAGTCCACTGTGCCACTTCCTACTGTCCCTCGCTTCACCTTCCCCTCCAAGGGAGGGTGCATGGATTGCTTGGGGAGGGGGGCGGATGGGAGGGGAGCGGGGCGAGATCCTGTCTGAATGGGTCTCTCGCACGAGAGCTTATGTAGTTACGGCCAACTGAAGTTAATCGCCTTGTGGATTTAGTGTTAGTGGAAGAGGTTTGAAGACTTGTTTCTGTTTTCAGGTATTAGGTTTAAAATAAAGTGTATCCAAAAAATAGGAAAAGGTTTTGTGAAAACAATTAAGAATCTGATTGTTGGGAAGAAATATGATAATGCTTGTTAAAAAGGCCTGTGGCAGTAGTTTTCCAGCCAGTTTTGCTAGCATCTGGCTAGTGTTTACAAAAGGTCACTGACCACTAGCATAGAATATTAATCATCTCCACACAGTATTAATTTACGGCTATATCAAATTATAAAATGCTTTTTTAAAAATTGATTCTTAAGAACTGTTTTTTAAAAGTCCAAATAGTGGGAGAGCAAGCACGTTTCTATCCAAACTTGTTTATCTTGCGTTATAATTTAAACAGAATAATTCAGAGGTGGAATTCTTTTAATAAATAGCATTACTTTTTCCTATTTATTTTCTGCGTTAGTGTCGTTGCAGTCCCACAGTGGTTATACTTGTAGGAGATTCTCTGTCAGCTACATTAACGATGCAGTATCTCTTTCACGACAGAACTCGCCGCACCAAGACGTGGATTCTCAAGTAGGCTGCGGTTCATAAGTTCATACTCTGCCATATCCTAGCGCGAGGAGGGATATATTCACGTAGTGGGGGTGTTTTCCATTTTTATGTGCACGGTTTTGGAAAGGGAGGTTTTGTGGGTTTTGACTTTCTTTCAAACTGTTTACAAAACAGCAGCTGATTTGCATGGGTTTTCATTGGTGAGCTGTAAAAAGCAGAACCGCTTAGGTTTTTATCTTGTTTAACGTATTTAAAAGCACGCTTGAAATTATCTTCTTTGAGATAGAAGAGGTTTTTCTTGGCACTTATGTTCACCTTGGAAATACCAAGAGTGTCAGGCTGTGTCTTTCCTGTTTTCTTAGAAGACTGACCTGAGATTTCAGACAGGAGTTGTGAGCTTTTAGGAACAGAACTCGCTGGTGAATATCCAGCTAGTTTTTGTTATGATAGGGCTCTGCAGGGGTTACAAAACATGGGTTTTGTTTTCGAGTTGGTGAAACGTGACTGACATCTGTCATAATCCCTGCCATGTCTCGTGTTTCCCAGCCCTTCTTTGGAAAGGCAGGCTTGGCAAGACCTGCCTCTCGAAAATGCAGCGTAACCAGATGGAGACCCTGTCCCTCAACAGCACAAAGGTGTCCTGTCAAGTAGAGAGGTCCTGAAGAGCTCCGCAAGTCACCTTTTTAAGTGTGGGGTGGGTGGTTTGTTTTTTTTTTGTGCTGCTGGGTTTATTAAACAAAAATGTTAACAAGATGCAACCCGAAACCCTACAACAAGTTTTGGCCTGAACTTGGCATCTGTTATGCTGTTATGCAGGCAAGGCACTGAAGTTGCCAATTTCACATAATTAATATGAAGGGTGGGGAAATCAAAACAGCATGAGATTTTATCTTGACTTACTATCCCAGGATTTTTTTAATATTTATAAGTTCATATTAAGCTTTACAGTTCATGACTCCTGCAAGATTTCCTTCTATGTTTAGAAATTCCAAGCTTTACAGGGATGCTGCTTCTGTTCAGATTGGACGGTAAAACCATTTTCCTGGACTCCTGCTCAGAACACATTGACAGTGTGACATTAAATTTTGACCTTGTCCTATAACTGTAAAAGCCGATCCTGCAACCCAGTGAGTTCAGCACAACTACTCGTGAGTAGTTGTGACTGAATGTTGTAGTGTTATGAAAGGTTTTGATTATTTTCTCTATTTTTTTTTCTTACTCCCTGAAGCTTTTTGCCTGTAATACTACCAGAAGACACTGTTACTTGAAGCAATTAATGTTTAGAGGTACATGTCCTTCTCTACCAATATGTAAATATTCCTTTTAATGAGTGTTTTTAGAAGACAAAGCTGGGAAAAACCACCCTGTAGCCTGCTGGGGGGTTTTTGGCTTCTGAATGAATACGTACAGGCTCAGACTTATTGAACAGATACTTCGGTAGCAGTCTTGGTCTTTGAAGAATGTGAAGTTGAAATGGTTCTTTTGATTTCAGTGATACATGATCAGATTCTGGAGTGGCTGTAGAGCTTCCAGACAGACCAGGCAAGGACCATCTGTCTTCTAGAGGTTTGGCATCTGGTTTGCTAGCAGAACCTCCAGGACTGGCCTTAGGGCAAGAGGGAGCAACCCTTCTTGTCGGTACTGGCGTGGGAGGAGCTGCCCCCAGGGGACAGTCTGTGGTTGCGGCCAGGGCAATGTGGACGAGGAAGGTGAACGAGCTCCCCAGCTTTGAGGGGGCTGAAGCTGGGCGCATTCCTGATACGCGGTGTCTGACCTACTTCGGGGGAGCGGAGTCGGGTACTTGTAAGGGGAGAGGTCTTGCTGCTTGGGTATCTTTGCATCAGCCCCACAGCAACGGGATCAGAGCGTGATACGGCCAGGACCTGCTACTGAACCGTGCGTGTTCTTCGGTGTCACTTTGATCAGGGTGATAAAAGTTGTCAGAGCTGCCTCCCTTGGTATGCCAGAACAGAATCGGTGCCACTGAACCTTTTATAAAGTGAGGAAAAAGCACCAGTAAAACAAATCACGCTTGATTAATAGAAAGAGGCAAGAATGCCCAGGTTCAACAACACAACCTAATGTTGCAGCAGCAGTTGGAGACCTTGGGGATAAAGGAATACTGCATCTTCAAAATGCTTGGAGGCTTGAGAATGTGTGGTTATTTCTGGATTTCGTTATTCCAGAGCTCAACGCTTACCCAGCTAAAGCGTTGGAGACTTCTTCCTGATCTACCAAACAGTCGTCTTGCTTGGTGTGGCTTTAACATACCCCTGCTTGCCTTTCGAGTTTCCAGTGGCCAATAGCTGAAAGGGGCCAGAACTTCAGGGCTGTGGTGTTTGCAGCAGGGTGTAGGAGTTGATTTAAACCAAACAAAAACTACCCTTGAGGTTTAAACAAGCGCTTGAGGAATCGATCAAGACATCAGTGGTGGTGTTAGGGGTATGAATTAGTAGCAGACTAGGGAGCTGTGTGTCCCCGCCACGCCGGGGTGTGTTGCTACTCCATCGCAGTAAGTGGAGGGGGGAGGTAAGTCCACTGTGCCTGCAAAGGCATTGATTATCCCGGTTTTTACAAAACCTGTAAAAAACTGAAAGATCACCACTACTGGGTCAGAATGTGCAGACGGGTCTCCAGACAGGAGTGGGTGTGGTAAGAGCTTTGCCTGGTGATAAACTGTCCCGTGCTGTGGCTGAAGGGTAGAGGACTGGTGGATCTGGTCTGTAGGCCAGCGAGAGGTCCCTAAACACATGGGAATAGAAGTTTTTGATTAAAAAAAAAAAAAAGGCAGTTTTTCTGAGGAAGAACTGCCCACAGGAGTAAGGATTTACAGGTTCAAGTCCTGTGCTTGCATCTCTGGTGTTCAAGTTATAGCTAGCAAAGACACGTGGCGTTTAAGGGCCTCATAACATGGTCGAGGGAGTATTTGGAAGCCTGTGAAATCAAGGAGTAAGGAAATGGGGTGGTAGGTGGCTTGTACAACGCCGTGGCTGTTTCTTACAGTTCTCGCTCTTTGCCCCATCAGTTGATACAGACAATCTTCTACCTTTTGATATTACATGACTCTTGAAAGCTAGCTAGCTATTTATTGAAATATGTATAACTTATAATTTTGTCATCAAAACAGTGATATTTTTTAATAGAAATGTAATATATGGAAGTTTGTTCTCAGGGCTTCGTATTTATACTCTCTTTATAGGGGATGCATTTAAAGGGATGTATTTGGAGAAAATGCCAGTGGCCGCTTTACAACTTAGACCTTGATTGTCTTGACCTGTGAGACCGAGCTAGTGTAACTCTCGTAATAAACCTCTAGTGTCTGGTCCAGTCCAAAGAATCTGCCAGTCCTTCTCCCCTTGTGAGCAGTGGCGTGAGTCTTCCTTAAAGATTGCTGCGTCACCCTATGGAAAGGGTCACACAAGATTACCCAGCTACTTCACAGCTCGCTGATCTTTACGCCATTTCAAGGACGCTTCTGTTCTCCATGCGGCTGGAAAATCAACTTGCGCGGTTTCTAAAGCAGTCATGGGCGCGCTCCCGCTCTTCTGGGATGGCGCAAGGTTCGCTCCTGCAAGAGCTCTGAAACCTCCAGCTGCTCGCTTCGTTTTGGCTGCTCGCAGCCTCCGTCACAGGCGTGTCGCAGAACCTTGACCCCCCCATTTCTTTCCTCGCTCTCCTGGAACCAAACTTGTCTTTTGGAGATTGATCTTTATATCCAAGAAACGCTGAAGTGGTTATTGAAATCCTCTTTAGTTGGGACTGTTAACGGTTGGTTGTTTTTTTTTCTTCAGGCGTTGTGATCCATGGGCTGAGGATCTTTTAGTGTATTTTGGAAGTTGTTTAAATAAGCATCGCACCAAACGAATGTACAGTAACGCTGTCGGCAGATATTGCCTGTAGAAGAGACGGGGAGGTTACCAGTGATCTCTGCTTCGGTGGCAGTTTTACAAAAGTAGCGTGCGCAGGATAGCGAGCGTCTCATCCAAAGTAAATCCCCTGGTTTTTCTACTTTTAATCTATAGCGGTTTTATTAACTAGTGGAACAGCGGCGCTTGCAGCTGGGTTATTTCCATCCGATCATAAGTCCTTGTGCTTTGAGGCGTAAGCAAAGCCCTGACTGTATCCTCCCCTCTGGGCCGGTTGTTCTCCTGAAGGGTTTGTGTTGGCCGTGGCTGGAGGTAGGACGGTCGGCGAGCTGGGCCGGGGTGGCAATCCCCACGTTCGTGCAGAGGCAGCGGCAAGCGGTGTATGTTAGTCTGCGTGACCGCGCTGTCAGGGGGTGGTTCTCGCCTGCATCCTGACATCTAGGTATAACAGAAGGGGTTTGGTTTTTTTTGCTCTAGATTTGAAGATCTTCAATGCGGATCCTGTTTGCAGCATGCGAACTTCAATAAATGTAAATGCGTTAAATTCTTACTGAATTTGGGTAGAATTTTAGATCGTGCTCTGGGGAGAGGGAAGAAATTGGATCACATTTTAAACTAAGCCCCACAAAACAAAGTGTCTTTGCAGCAGGTAGCAGAGGCCTGTAGAGATTTTTAATTTGCATATTTTTATCATAGTTTAATGAACTGTACGAGAATGTGATTCGCTATCCAGCACTTACCACAAGGCAGCACCCGTAAAATTGTATTGCAAGGTACCGACTTAACATTTTTCATTTCACCTGTGTATAAAATAATTAGGTACAGCGTATGAGAATTTTTTTTTATGGCACTGACACTGATGTGTGGCATGCACAGCTGTTTCTAAGATGTAACATCACTTTTATGAAGCTTCACTAGGGCGGACGTCACTGAGCCTGTGGAATTCAGGGTTCATTCTGGACATGCTCGCGTGGGTCGCTGACTGACCTCTTCCCTGAGTGGGCCAACCAGCAGGCATTGCTTCCGTAGCAAAGAAAGCAAGAAATGCTCCCAATTTGTTATCCTTTTAAGCAGTCGCTGTTGTCTGCTGAAATATATTCCTGGCAGTTATCGAGGTTGTTCGCAAAGCCAGACCTGTTGGGACTGAAACGACTGCGTTCCTTTGGCACGTGAAGTCATACCCACGAGCGAGACTAGAATGAATGTTGAGTCTTTCAACCTGCTCACACATACAAACCGAAGACGCTGATGTTATGTGCGTTGTAAATTTATAATATATCTTCAAAATAAAGTTTTTTTGATTTATTACAAGGTGTTCTGAAACATAATTTTCAGGAGCAGCAAAGGTTTATGAATCCCCATCATTCAACATCATCGTCTAGACCGTGCTTTTGCCAAGAAAGGTTGGACCAGATGATCCTCGAAGTGCCTTCCAACCTGGTATCCTACGATTCGGTGTTTCATGTGAGTCTATGAATGTTCCTTGTATCTGCAGACTGCTAGAATTGTTTCTCATAGTAAGATATTTGAGGGTGCCAGAGCAGCGGCCCAGGCTGCCCAGAGAGGCTGTGGAGTCTCCTTCCCTGGAGTCATTCCCACCCCGCCTGGATGCGGTCCTGTGCCCCTGCTCTGGGGGTGCTGCTCACGCAGGGGCTGGACGGGGGGAGCTCCGGAGGGCCCTGCCAGCCCCCGCCGTGCTGTGACTCTGTGATATTTAATAGTTGGTCGACAAACCTGTAACAAAACTTGGGCAGAAAATCCGGGCTCAATAGCTGAATTTGCACCTGGAAGTTATTTCCTCCAGTCTCCAGAAGAAGTTGTCTTGGTAAGATTCACTGCAGGGGCTGCGTGAAACAAGATTTGGTGATCCCCTGTGATGGACCGATGCCATCTTAGAGGGATTTATCTTGACGGTTGTTGACTGATAAATTGGAAGCCTTTTCTCCCCCAACAAGGGAACCCTTATTAAGGAAAAGAGCTTGAGCAAATAGCAGCTGGCGGCGTGGTGGGATGCAGCTACTTGCACATGATGAAACCAAAATGCCCTTCACGCTTCGGCAGTGCCAGCGCTGCTGCTGGCTATTTGGCAGCGAGCTGGGAATCGCCTCCGAGCCTTGCCCGTGCGCGTGTGGCTGCCTTAGAGGCGACTGACGAAGGGCGTAAATGCGCGAGGTTATTTCTCTGAAGAAGAGGTGGGGCTGTTAGCGTTTTCACACAATGTTCAGGGCGAGGAAGAGCACCTGCCAGCAGCCTGTTTGTCGAACACACGTTAACAGCAGCTGGTGAGGAGTTCAGAGCAATATTCATTGCAGCCCGTGAAGGATGGGGGATTAGCGTATGAGACGTCTAAATGCTTGTTGTTCAGCGCAGGTTTTAAAATGCGGCGTTATTAAACGCTGGTATTTTCTTGGTGCTAGGTGGCCCCTAACTCGGATATACTTTAATGCACAGATTAGCAGCAGGCTGCAGGACAGTTCAAAGGTCTGGCTCTCCAGTAATTTAAAATTAAACCCCAAAATCCCCTTAAAGCAGCTCGCGGTGTGTCGTTAGGTAATGGTACTTCTGAACCTAAACTGGTGCAGCAGGTCCGGGCAGAAATCCACACCTTAAAATTTAAAAAGTGCTGCTATCAGCGACAGGATGGGTTATAACTGGCGAAGCGTTTGTCAGCTCTCGAGATGAGATTTGTGCTTTCGGCCCGGAGATGCGCTGCTGGCGTCCTTCAGCAGCGATGCGGTGAGAGGCTTGCCGCTGCTTCAGCCCCAGAGCCGCCTCCAGCCTCCCTCGGAGCCGGAGCCTGCGCTGCAAAGGGCAGGGGAAGGTAAGTACAGGTTGCGCGTGGCTGTGAAAATGCAGCTCGGTGTTGGCAAGGTGGGGCGTTCCTATCGACACAAACGGTGTGGCAAGAGGGTCACTCCCAGTCCCTCAATGGGTGCTTCACCGTCGCCTCTCCCAGCGAGCTGTGCAGCCGTCCGCCTTCCACGCGCTCGCTCTTCCCCCACGGATCGGCGGTCGCTAGCCGCGCTCACCCATGAGGAGGAGCAGAATATTGTACAATTACCTGGCCGGCTCCTCTAACGTGTCTGGGTTCCAGCGGAGAGAGGAGGAAGGGGCAGGTGCTGCCCCTGGGAGCTCCCACACCCTGGCAGCCCGATGTGCTCGGCTCAAGGCTGCGGTGCCCTCGGTGACGATCCAGTCGCTTGCTCTGTGCTTGATCGTGCTATTCTCTTTTTTTAACAGGGATTTTGCTATAAGAGAGGAATTACCCAAAGGAAGCAATGCCTCTGGAAGCTGCTGGCGATGCTTTCCTATCGGGGAAGTGGGTTTGGGGTGGAATTAAAGGGGCAAATTCTCTCTCGCTATGCAAAAGCCTTCGCTTCAAGGGCAAGGCTTGCGCTTGTGAGCTGGGCTGTCGCTCCGCTGGTTTGGTCTTGGAAAATGGCTTGAAAACGAGCGGGTCTGCAGCGTACGTGTGCGAGCGGTGTTGGTGCAACTGCCAGTGAGCATGACCTGTGAGGGGACTGCAGTGCCCGTGTATCCAGTGTCACCAGGAATCCGGTACTGGGGGAGGGACATCAGTAACTCGAGATGCGCTGGACCGGACCACGCTGGACCAAAATAAACCTGGAGAGGTGACCAGCTCTCTCAAACCCGAGGGTGTAACTGAGATGCCTGGCCGAGGAGCTGGTGCCCAAATAAAAGGCCTGAGTTCAGAGCCCGCGAGTGCCCGGAGGTCCCCGGGACTCGCCGGGGCTCCGGGTGCTGGGCGCAGCGCGGCCGCTGCCGCCCCTGGGCCGGGCGCTTGGCTGCGGGTGGTTAACGCGGCGGCCGGTGGGATGCAAACCCCGCGTCTCGGGCTCCTGCACGGATCCCGCACCCCACGCTGCAGTACTGCCGCTTCCCCGCCGCTGCCGTAGGGAAGAGCTGCAGCTCTCAAACAGGTTTCGCTAAGGATGCCATCAGCAGTGGCATAACGAGCTCTGCCGAGCTGGTTGAGCTGGTTCCACGCCAGGGCTCTGCGTGCACGGCGCAAGCGACGGGCTGCGGAGGCTTCGTGCTTAGTTCTTGGCGAAGGCTGGCTGAGCCGTCTCGGGGCTGTGCTGTGCAGGTGTGAGCGGCTGCTGGTGCACCCTGAAAAAAAAATTATTCACGGAAGACTTGTAGCACTTACGAATGATGTGGTTACTTGGCTTTTATGAGCTCTACCTTGGGCATAAACCACATTTATGTTGCAGTGAACCTCTTTTTATCCTCTGAGGAAGGGCTGCTCCGCAGGGAATCTGTGCCCGGGAGTCCTGTGCCCGCGGCGCTTCCCTCGCACCCAGAGTTTGGTTGAATTATTTAGCTCCTGAACCCACTGCTTCCAGCCACGCAGCCGCCTCGGCCCCTTCCCGTTGCGCGAGGGCGCTGGCGGGTTTGGGACAACTCTCTGGATTTCTTGGCACGTGGGATTAGATGTTTTGCTCTCTTCCCACGTGGCCCCCACAGCCGGGCAGGAGCTCAGCCCCAGCCCGGGCTGCTGGACCACCGCGGCCCACTCGCTCCTCCGTGAAGCATGCAAGAAAAGGAAAATAGTTTGGGCTGTTCTAAATCATCCTTAAAAGGGCACCAGCCGCCTATTTCTGTGCTGTTGGCTCGGCGTCGCAGCAGCCCTCTTCCATCTGCGTTTTCCCCTGCACAGGAGCTCGTTGCCAGGCTGCGTGCAATGAATCACGGGGTGCTCTCCGCCTTTACCCCCATACGCCCGGCTTCCTCGCAGGCGGGGGCGCCTTCCTCCACCGCTCCCACGTGCGAACGCTCACCAAGGAAAGAAAAAAACCGCACGATCTTCCGTGAAATCTGCGCTCCGGCCCCTGCTTGATCCTTGACCGTCCCCGCTCCCACCAGCGCAGGCGGGAGATAGCAGCAGCCCGCTCCTCCGGCCCGGCCCCTCTTCCCCCTCGCAGGAGCATCGTGCCCTGCGCAGCCGAGCCCGTAGCAGTTTGAAGTGCCTTGTATTTTCACCCAGCCCGGGTGCCTGGAAGCGGGAGGGTGCCTTTCCCCAGCGGGGGCCTGGCAGCACGGCGCTGGCCGGGCAGCTCTGGCCGCCGCGGGCTTCCCCGGTGCCGTCACTTCCCGGGCCGAGCAGTCGCTCGGATTTCTGTGGGTTCCCGTGGGCTGTATTTATAGCTTGCTGGGCTAAAAATAAAAGCCTGGAGTGTTAGGTTCCCTGATCCGAGCCTCACGTAAAGGGAGGGATGCCCAGAAGCCCCCGAAAGGGTGTCTGGTGGGGGGGGTTGAGTGATGCCCCTGGGGCTGCTCCTGCAGAGGGCCGAGAAAAGTTTATTTCTCGGCGATCGGGTAGTGGCAGCGGCCCTGCCTGACCTGGCGCTGCCCCTGCCAAGTGCGGAGCCTCGTGCAGGACTCTCATCCTACTAAAAATATTTCACCCTGTCTCATCGCGCTCGATCTAACAGAGCCTGTGAGCGAGAGGGGACGGAGCGTCAGCGCTGCTGGCTGTGGTTATCTGAGCTGCATGGACAGGAGTGTGGGCAGCAGGGCGAGGGAGGCCATCCTGCCCCTCTGCTCTGCCCTGGGGAGGCCGCAGCTGGGGTGCTGTGTCCAGTGCTGGGCCCCCCAGTGCCAGAAGGACAGGGAGCTGCTGGAGCAAGGCCAGCGCAGAGCCACAAGGATGCTCAGGGGATGGAGCATCTCCCTGGGGAGGAAAGGCTGAGAGACCTGGGCTTGTTCAGCCTGGAGAAGAGAAGGCTGAGGGGGATCTCCTCAGGGCTTATCAGTGTCTGAAGGGCGGGTGTCAGGAGGATGGGACTGGGCTCTTCTCAGCGGTGCCCGACGACAGGACAAGGGGCACCGGGCACAAGCTGGAACCCGGGAAGTTCCACTGAAATCTGAGGCAAAACCCCTTTGCTGTGCGGGTGCCAGAGCAGCGGCCCGGGCTGCCCAGAGAGGCTGTGGAGTCTCCTTCCCTGGAGCCATTCCCACCCCGCCTGGACGCGGTCCTGTGCCCCTGCTCTGGGGGTGCTGCTCACGCAGGGGCTGGACAGGGGGAGCTCCGGAGGGCCCTTCCAGCCCCCGCCATGCTGTGACTGTGTGAGGGTGCGTGACGGAGCCCCGCACAGCACAGCTACGAGCAAAGGAGCTACCAAAATGCTCTGAAAAATGGCCGGATGCAGAGCGTTTCCCTCTGGTAGTGCCTAACCCCCCCTGCACACGTGCCCAGCTAATGCTTCTCCCTCTTCTTGACTAGTTTCCAAGCAAGGCCACTTCTCAGCTCCCATGGCATGAGCGCGCCAGGCCGCCGGTGCTGGGGAGCCACGAGTGCCACCCGGGTGCGGGCAGGGTCGCCAAAGACGAGGAGCCCAGCGTGCCCCCAAAGGCGACCTCCCGCTCTTCGCGTGCCCGGTGCGGAGGCGAAGCCAGTCAAGGCAAGTGATTCCTAAACCGGTTTCCTTAATCTGGTTGTGTTTTGAACAGAATCGAGGCGCCGTCTGCCCCAGGGTGCCCGTCCTGCTCTGCCCCAGCCCCGCTGCCAGCACGGAGCAGCTTTCAGAGCCAAGGCGTGGAGGGGCTCCGACATCTCCTCCCCTCCTGACTCCGCGGGTCTCCCGCGCGGTAACACCAGGACCCCGGTGCGACGCTGCCGGGGCTGGCTCTGGGGGTTTTCCCTGCACAAAACCTTCTAGCTTTAAGCAGCGAAACCGAACCGGGAATATCTGCTCTGGCGTCGCCCCCAGCGCCCCCAGCCCCCTCCTCCGCGCCTCTGATGTCACTCATAAATGAGCATGAGTCAGTCGGCAGTTGCCGTGGTGACGCCAGCGATGCTGGGGAGCGCAGCGCTGCCCCGCTCGCCCCAGCCCTTCCCGGGGAGCAGAGGGGACCGAGCCCCCCGGCGCTGAGCCCCCGGGACGTGCCATGGGCTCCCAGGGCAGGGGCTGCTGCCCAGAGCCCCCCGCGACCCCCGAGGCTGCGAGGATGCCAGCGGCTGCCGCCGGTAAGTCAGCGCTGCCGGGGATTTACCCATCCGAGGGGTTTCTGCTGGGGGTCGTATAGCGTCCGTGCGTCTTGCCCAGCAGGACAGGCAGTGGCACCCAATGCCTCAGCCCCACGGATATGGGTGTCCTTCGCAGCATCCCCTTCCCCATGTGCTCCCGGCAGCCCCAGGGGTCTCGTCACCCGGCTCCTTGGGCGGGCCGGGGGGGATATGGGCTGTTTTCGGCCAGCCCTGAACCCCGCTGAATGAGGGGAGCCCAGGGCAGAGCGGTGCTGGGCAGGCATCAGCCTCAGCACGCGCGGGGACCGGGGCGGTGCAGCCCCACGCGTGGGGGTCCCATCCGTGCCTGGTGGCCCGAGGCAGCGGCACCGTGCCTGCTTCCACTGGGACAGCGGGGTCGCCCCTACCTCAGCGGAAGGGGACCCTCGTGAGACGCGTTGCCTTTCGGCCCCGGCTGCCGCTCGCGGCGTTGTGGCCTCTGTCCGGGCGCAGGGCTGCACCCTGCCCGCGCTGAGCTGCCTCTCCCCGCCTTGGCACGTGCCGAAGCCTTCGGAAGGGATCGCAGGCGATGCCCTGCCCCGGGCACCCCGGGGCGCGCGGGGAGCCCCTGTGTGCCAAGCCCCGCCGCAGGGAGGGACGTGCCGTGCACCCCAGGGCGCTCGCAGCCCTGCCAGGGAGCGCGGGGACGGGGCTGGCCCCTGCTCGCCCCCCTGCCCGCTCCTGCTCGCCGGGGGCAGATGCTCCGAGGTCCGTCAGGCAGGCTTTGCTGCCGGAGGCGCTGGCGTGGCTTGGTTTCCTGCTCGGTGCCTGAGTTTTACAGTCAAGTGCTCGCTGTAAATAGGACCCGGGCAAGCAGGATTTAGATGTTTCAATTACTCTGACTAATTTGTACATTAACATATTTCTCTGGCTACAAATTTAAGAGCTTTCAAGCGCAGCATGTGCACGCTGGCAGGGACCCAAGGGGGTGAGGAAGGCGGTGTTTGCCTTGGCACCTCTCTAGAGGCAGGGTGAGAGAGGACAGGGCTGCCAGGTGAAGAGCCGGCAGCGAGGTGAACCAGGAACCGTGTCCCACCAGAATAGCAGGAGCTAAAAATACTGAACGGGAATGAGTCGAAATGCAGCGGGAAGGCACTGCCCGTCCCCCGCCAGGCCCTGCTGCGGTGGAATTCGAGCTTTAATTTGCTTTTGAGGCAGTTTCTGCTCTTTCGAAGCTCTCCAGGCTGAAGCCTTGCCCATGGAAATCACCTGGAGTGATCTGCAGTGCTGTCCCCTCAGCCCAGGGCAACGTGGTTTATATTTATGGAGGGGAAAGCCTTAAAATCCGGAAACGACAGCCCTTTCCTCAAAATACCCCCTGGATCTCAAGACCGTAACGCAAACCTGCCGCAGGAAAAGGGGAACGCCTGGGTCAGGTGCATCCCTCCCGCGTCTGGGACGGCAGAGGTGATTTCCCAGGGCCCGGCAGGCGGGTTTTGCCTTTGTGTATCCCCCGGGGGACCTGGAACGAGGCGGCCCCGATTTTGTTCCCACGTGAACGCCTCCCTCCGTGCCACGAATATAAAACGTTTCGGTGAAATAACGATGTTGTAACACCTTTTTGGAGAAGGCCGGCTGGAGCCTGCTGCGAGCTCCCCGAGGTAACGCTTAGCAGCGGTTCAGGACGCTGCTTTTGAGAATAACCACGCACGGGCTGACGGGGAGAGAGGAGGGCTATGCGTGGGTTTGCACGAAGGCGGGTTATCGGGGTGCCGAGGCTTTGTACCGCTCTGGCCGCAAACCCGACGGCATTTATTGGGGTGACGATGCCGAGCACGTCCAGTCTTGCTCTCGGCTATTGCACCTCGCCAAGCGCAGCCGGGAGCTGGGGGCAGATGCTGCATTTTGGAATTCAATTAGATATTTTTTTTTCTTATTCATTTCTTCTGCCTTTCGATTATTCCTTGCTTTCCAATCGTGTTTAAATACTAGTGAAAAAGTTGGAGATAAGTCATCCTCTCTTTGCGCAGTTATACATCCTTGGGAAATATAGTTTTACTTTCCAAAGCGTCCTTAGGAAAAAAAAGTGCGTTTTAAAAAGAAATCATCCGGGTAAAGCAAACCAACGGCTCCCACTGAAATTGATTTCTGTCTGAACACTGCCCAAGGATGACTGCTTAAAAGGGTTTAATGAATATAAAGACACGTGGAAATAGAGAAAAATCTCATTTGCTCGTTAATTAGATCATGGCAACACTCAAAAACCTTTCAGCGCTCACCCAGCTAGTCCCTGGGCTCCCTGGCTGGGGGTGCTCGAGGAAGGACAAGGCGTAGGGAAGGCACGCTGGGACCAACCTCTTGGTACAGAAGTCTCTCTGGAAAACCTGGTGGGCTGTAAATGCTATTGACCCGCCATCCTCCTAAACGTAGTCTGGGGACTTTAAAAATAAATGACTGTAGAGATAAAAATGTCTTACGTGCTAAAACCCCTCCTATAATTAATGCAGGCACTGAAAGCCCACCGCCAGCACCTCCAGAGCTGTAATTGCTGCAGATAACCGCGAGCCCGGTGAGGTGGTGAGGGAGCATCCCGCTCCTCGCAGCCAGCAACGGGAGGTCTGGCTTCCAGCGAGCCAGCCAGGCAGGGCGAGCTGTCACCCCTCCCGCTGCCAGCTCTTCCCCCTGGCAAGAACAGAGTCATTAATTAATGTTTGTACAGCACTTTGAAGATAAGTGCTAAATAGAAGTAGTATTTTAAATGCGATGGGGATCGTCCTCGCACCGTGCACGCCAGCGCGGGGGGAAGCCCCTCTCTGCAAGGGCGAGCTGCCAGCGGTCCCTGCGCGGCTCCTTTGCCCCCAGAGCGCCGCGGCCCTGGGGCCGGAGGGGCAGGAGCCGCCCTGGAGCAGCCCCCGCGGGCTGCCAGGGGAAGCCCAGGCAAGGCCCAAGTGGCAGGCGGAGGTGTGAAGCGGTGCTTCCCCCAGCATCGTTTCATACACATCAAACATTTAAAGCAAGGGGAAAAGAAATAAATCTGAATAACTTGTTGTACTCATCAGCATAATAGCTGAATTGCACGCACATTACCTTCAAAATAATACGAGTGCATGAGTGAAGCAGAGTCCTACTATCTGTACTTAATTTGTTTTCTTTATTTACATGAAAAACGCTGCTTGTTGCATGCGGTTCCGCGATGCACAAGGCCATGCCGCTGCATATTCCTCATGAGTTACAGAACTGGATATAAGTAATTACTGACAACGGCGTTATGCTGTAGAAACTGTGCCTGTGGTAATCGCGCTGAAGTGACTGCTGTATTGCTAAGAATCACGTTCTGCTCTCTCCTCCTTAAGGCTGGCTACAAGATGAACTGTCACAGGAAACTGTTTTGTACAAAAGTCGTTTGGAAGCTGTCAGAGCAGCAACTGAACGAGGAGTCTGCCAGCCCCCCCCTTTCACCCCCACGTTACGGTACCCCAGCGCCATTCGTTCAGGCGATATTTTACATTTCTTTTTGACCACATCTCTTTTTCCCTCGCCGATTTCTAGTAAGACGTAACTTTTTTTGAGCTTTGTAGCACGTGCTGGGGGATGCTGAAGCCTACCAGCATCGAGAAGACAGACTTTTCCTCCTCCCAGGTAGCCTGCGGTGGTGGTGCCGGTGACCTCTAGAAGCTCCCAGGCTCTAAGTCGATCCCAGCCGGGGATATTAAGTGCTCAGCACCAGGGCAAACGAGGCCCTGCAGAACTAAGCACAGGGAAGCAGATGCAACGGCGTTCAAAATTAGTCCAGGGTTGAAAATAGAGCCGTAAGGAGAAGGCTGCAGGCAGCCTGGGCCGCAAGCGTGCACGAGCTGCTCCTCACTGCTCTGCCGGGGCCATCCTTTTGACCACCATGGAGATTTTGCAAGGATAAGAGGAAAAAAAACCTGTTGATTCATTTGACTGTCTTCTCTCGCTGCTCCTCAGACCACAGGCAGAAGCTGTTGAGCGAGACTGAAGGCAAAGAACCTCTTCCCGGCTAGAGCCACCCACCTCTGCACGCTGCCGAAGAGGAGGGGCGGATTAGCAAGCGCTCCCCCAGCAGCGCTGGCAGCAGGCAGCTCCATCCCGAAGGACGTGGGTTTTACCCACAGCACGCACCAGACCAGAGCGGTTTCTTCTTGTTTGCTCTGTGGCGGTGCTGCCTGGAGAAAACCCATCTGCACGGTGTTTGGGCTGTGGGATGGGGGTATGGTGAACCCTGGCTGATCGTGGGCAGCGTTTGAGGGTTTGGTGGAGGGGATGTCTCTCTCTCCTGCTAATAACTGCTCTTTTCCTGGCGAGAGGAAGAAAGGAGGTGGAAGGTGGGAAATTGTCGCTTTGGAAATTATGGTGAGTCCTGATGGAGGAAAGCGAGCGAAGCAGAAATCGGGCTATCCAGTGTGGCAAAATTCCCAAGTCATAGCCCCTTGCTCTGCTTTTTTTTGCTGATTTTAGCACCAAGAGCATTACGTGATGGCTAGAAACATCGCATGGAGTCCTCCTTCTCCATAAATAGCTACAGGGAACCAGTGAAGCACGGGCTTTCACGCAGTCTCTGGCAGATACACGTTTTCCTTCATCTGAAGGTGCTTTTTGTAATGCTGAGGGAGAATCCGGATTCCCTGCTGGCCCTTCTGACTGGTGCCGCTGACGGGTCAGCTCTCGCTTTCTCTACGTACCCGGGAAGCATCGCCACCCTATGCTACCCCAGCACACAGCACGTTTACATTTCTACAGACTATACATTTTTTACAACATAAATTTAGATCTGATGTCCTTGGGATGACAAGGGCCTGATATTCTATGTGTGGTCTCACATTTTGATAAATGAAACATGGAGGAAGAAACCAAAATCCCAGGCGCTCTTCCAGCACGGCAGAAAACAAGCACGTGGGTTTAGCTTCGTTACGTGTCGCAGGTGTCGTGTTGGAGTATGGCAATTTCTCAAAGGTATGACATGCTAGCAATTAATCTCAGAGTTCTGCTGGAAGACAAGTTGCGCAGTAGTTGTCAGTTCCCATGTACACCCACTCTGAACTGTTAAGGAATCCAGGAGACTAGTAGGAAAATTATCTCATATAGAAAAGCAATGTATTAACATTCTCCAGAAGAAAAGCCTTGAAGCGTGTTTAGTAGTGGAGTTCAGGAAAGAAGCAAGTGGTACGCAAATTAAAGATGAATTTGCTGCTACTGAACGTGGAAGAGTCATTTAGTTTCTCACGGAAAAAGTGAACACCTTTAGCAATCCGCTGATGACCCTCCCATTTTAAGTGCAAGCGTTTTATCTCCGGGACAATTTTGAGGACGCTGGTGTGGGATGGTGCCGAGTTCTTGACAAACCACTTCATCAGCAGCCACAAAGCTTCCCCAAACATCCATTTCAGACTCCGCTTAAGAACACGCAGATGCCCTCAGAAACAGAGATTCAGGGTATTAGCAGAGAGGAAGAAGTGGCAGCCCATTTCACATCCGACTGGAAGACAGCGACACGTAAACGCCGATCTGGAGGATAGCGCTGTGAGGGTGAAAGGGGCAGAACAAGAGGTAATTCTAAGGCCAGGATCCTAAGTGCGGCGGCAGCCTGTAAAAGGAGAGCGTTCTCCTTTCCGCTAGACTCCCCCCTATGCTTTTTCTCCACAATGTTCATTTTCTTGAGCCAAACTTTTCCACATTTTTATTCTGAGAGTTTCGGGGGTCCAGGTACTCCTGGCTTGGCTTTGCGGGGGTAGCCTGCCACCTTCTTAAAACACATTTTGTTCCTAAGTGAGTCTGATAAATGTAACAACCGGATCCATTCTTCGCCTCTAGCAAAGACACGTCAGAGGAAGAAGTAAGTCAGTTTTCTCCCGGTTGCACCTTTACCCTCACGTAACCGTCACCTGCTCTAAGAGTCAAAGGGCCGTGCTGTTGCTGCGGCCCATTTAATGCCCGATCCGCCCCGCAAATGAACACATTCTTCTTGAATTTAAGGGGATTTGGATTGGGCCTCAATGCTTAATCTAAAAACAAGAGCAGCTTGTTATAATGGGAACGTCGCAAAACGCCAGGCTGCAAAAAGCGTATTGAAAACTGAACTCTTTGAACGGAGATTACAAAACAACTAGCAAGCTGTTTGCAAAGGACATCTACTTCAATTGCACACAATCTTGCGATATGGAAGAGTGCTAGAGGCTGGGATAACCTTTGAACGCCAGATCGTATTTCCTGATGACACATAGCAG
>VZTV01117054.1:0-15624 GCA_013400875.1 Anhinga rufa
TTAAGAAAAAAAAAAGTCTTTGTTGACTTAGATTACATGAGGGAAAGAATTAAGGTGCATGTATAGGTTATTTAAGAATGAGCCTATATGTTTATATCTTGCATTGAATGGCTCTAATATGATTATATAATTCCTTACTACAAAATGGAAAGTTATAAAGAAAATATAGTCATCTTAGACTCTTCACAGAACTCCATTTACTGAAACAATGCTTTTTTTTTCTTTAAAGTAGTTCATTTTTCAAAAAGCTATCAACTATCAAATGCTTAGCTCAGAATTTAGAAGGAAATCTTACAAACATCATCTGGCTTTAAACTAAAGGAGGGTAGGTTTAGACTGGATAAAAGGAAGAAATTTTTTACACCGAGGGTGGTGAGACCCTGGCCTAGGTTGCCCAGAGAGGTGGTCGATGCCCCATCCCTGGAGACACCCAAGGCCAGGCTGGACGGGGCTCTGAGCAACCTGGTCTGGTTGGGGCTGTCCCTGCTCACTGCAGGAGGGTTGGACTGGATGGGCTCTGAAGGTCCCTTCCAACCCAAACCATGCTGTGATGCTATGATTTCCAAAAATATCACAGAATCACAGAACAGCAGGGATTTGAAGGGTCCTCTGGAGCTCCCCTCGTCCAGCCCCTCTGCGTGAGCAGCACCCCCAGAGCAGGGGCACAGGACCGCGTCCAGGCGGGGTGGGAATGGCTCCAGGGAAGGAGACTCCACAGCCTCTCTGGGCAGCCTGGGCCGCTGCTCGGGCACCCGCACAGCAAAGGGGTTTTTCCTCATATATCTAATGTAGTCTGACTGATGCAGATTTAGTGAAGAAAAGCTGAAAACAGGTTTAAAATATTTATTCTTTACACATTTTCTTTGTTCTACAGTATCAAAATGTACAAAATTTAATTTTATAGACATGGAAAGGCAGAAGTGGGCTATAACAGGAAGGGACAGTCAGGTTTCCAAAAAATTACCCCAGTTCTCTCTCCCAACACTATTTTTGAATCATTATTTATTAATAAAAATATTTATTTTAGAAACAAAGAACATAGAGTAAACAGTTTCCAACTCTATTTACAGGAGCTTCCTGCACTCTATTTGGCAGCTGAATTATACCACATACATCTCTATTGCTCCTTCTGTATTTGTGCCTCCTTTGTATTTGTGCCATATTAGCTGAAATTTTCTTAATTGCTGTAAAACACCACACAGTGCAACATTATTCAAATAAATTGATTTACACACTAAAGATTTTAAATTTTCCTTTGTTTATAATTTCTTGTTCATTCTATACCTTTCTGCTGAGTTCAGTACAACACTACTCCTTATTTTTAATATTTTATAGTCCCAGCTCTTGAATCTTCCCAAGAAGTGCTGAAGAGAAGAGAGGTGGCTGATCTCAAAATCCATGATTAAGACACCTGTCCTCCGGTTTAAGCTAAAACTGCAACCTGCCAACTTGTTCCATCATGTCAAACTCCTCAGTAAGCCAGTAGCAATGAAAACTTGGACATAATTTAGCTTTGCTGTATCACACCCCATTTCCCTGCCATGTCTTTTTCCTCCCTTCATATAGGTTAGAATAAATATTTCTAGAAACTATTCCAAGAAGCAGCTGACCCAGTGCGATGCTCTACCGAGACAGACACTGCTTTTGGTCCTGGCAGAGCATAGTGGTCTTCCCAGGCTAGACAGCCCACACAAAGCTCCACACTAATACAGCTGGACTACTTCCCGATTTAACGTTCACTGTGGCATTTACGGGACACCTCTGAGGTTATCACCAAATGTTTCTTGTTCTTTGTTTCAGCACTTGCTGGTTTTACTTCTGCAGTAGAGGGAATGGGGCAGGTAAACAATATTCATTCTCAGTCACTCTTTTCCCTATCTTCCTCCTCCTGTTTTTCCCTTGCACTTTCTGATGCCTCATACACTCCATTCCTCTCCCTTACTTCATGAAATCTAATCACAGACCTGGGAAGGAATAAGGGAAAATCTGCAGAGTTAAGTGGAACCCACAGTGATTTGGTAAAGACCTGTTGAAAGAAATTGATAGGGAGGAACCACGCTGCAAGTCACATAGCCATTTAATACCTGACATTACTTCACCGTGTTCAGTGCCTTCTTCACATTAAATTCTGTCTTCGTTAGACAAAGAATGTAGAAATTAATAAAAAGAATTGTGGTTTTAGGATTGCCCAGTTATAGACATTTCCTCCTAGGAACTTCTCAGGCCAAATTTTACCATGAACAGTTCTTTGCTTCGTAACCATTAGCATCGAGGTGTCCAGTACATCACGCACAGCCTTCATGCAAATGCTGAGGAGGAAAAGTAACTTTTTGTCACTTCCCTGCTGCAAAAAATCATGTTGCAAGATAATGGTGTGTTGACTCAAAGAGACAACCTACAAAAGGTCTACTCTAAAGTATATTAATATGTAAAAGCCTCAGAGGACTATTATACAGATAGGAACTTATTAACAGACATTTTTCTTCCTCCATCATCCTTCCCATAATTTGAATCTTGCTATGACAGTAAGGAGGAGAGGATAATGGTGTTATTAGTCTGGTACAGCAGTTATGAAGAGAAACCTTTGCTGAGCTTGAGCAGATTAGCCCTGTGGGAGAACTGGAAGGCTCTCGAGTGCTTCTTGTACCCTGCCTATTCAAACAGTTACATAGCTCTTGCTCCATGTCGCAGGGTGCCTCCACACTAAGCTTGAGAACGCATGCTGAACTAGTCATGGTCTTGTGTTTTTCAGAAGAAGGTTAGGAAAAGGATAAAAGAGAAGGATAAACCAGGATTATCTTAAGGTTCAAATCCCCCCTGGTAACACATCATAGCACCTAAAGCTGCAGAGACACTTCTTTGTCACATTCATCACTTGCAGCCCGGCCAACAGCAACCTAACTACACAACAGTGCAATTATTAAAGAGATTACTCCAGTAAACATAACTGACACAAGAGTGACAGCAAACAAGAGGAGGCTAAAAATAAACTGTTGCAAACTTATAAGGAAATAACCTAAGGACTGATGAAAATTTTATCAGAAAAGAGAATGCACGTGGATGAATTTTAGAGAAGTCTGCATAAGTTTCAGAGAGAAAACAATATGATTTAGTGACAACTTGAATGTGAAAATGAAATTCAGAGAAGCTCAAAAATTGTATTACAGGTTTAAGTAACAAATACATGTTAAATATTACACAGGCAGAATAGCTGAGAAAGATGAGAAGATTTCAAAAGGAAAAATAAATATTATTTTACTTGTTTAGGTGCAAACATGCAACCCTTTACTAATCACATCCCTGTGCAATGTACTGTTAGGGACGGAGAGAGAACATTACTGAGAAAAGACAGCATAAGGTAAATGCCAGCAACAAAACACTTCTCAGCAGGATGAAACAACCACTGAACAGTACATTTAACAAAATGACATGGACCATTACCCTGCAGCATCTGGCTTTCAACAGTTTTAGTCAGGTTTGGAAAAGGGATCTTTTTAGATCAGTTAATATATTTTAGCCATTATTTATTATATGCTAAATATGGAACACTATGAATTGAAACTGCTCCCTGGAACTTCTTTGTACTATCTAATTATTGTTCATATAATCCACTGCTATTTAATACTGAGCTTATAGAATATGTCCAGGTTGTCCTTGGATTTTGCTTTAATCTGTGTCGCTCAAAGCAGAGAATGTATCAAGGAACGGCTGGCAATACAATTTATCTTCCTGCTCTTTAAATAAAAACAAAACCTGATAAATTTCACAATTTTCTGGAGTTGATCAAAGTGCTGCCAGTCATTTAAATTTAATAGGTAGTCTCAATTTAATCCAAATTTTAATCTGAATGCAATGTTCAGGAACTATTCTTGAACAACATCCAGTATACAGACTCTTATTTATAAACAAATGCACGCAGCCAAGGTGTTATTCAGGAGTAGTTACTGACACAAATTCTAAATCATCAGTGGCACTGGGGCAAATAAAGAAAACTGCACCAGTTTTAGTCAGTACTCTGTGGACCGCTTCTGAGAGTTTTTTTCTTAAAGTAATATCAATGTTTGCAGATCAGGCTACAACAGCATTTCCTTGAAAAGCAGATTGAGAAGCATATATGAGCAATCATCTTTAAGCAGGCTGGGAGTCCAAACTGACTTCGGAGAGGACAAAAGATTTGCGGTGATCTTTTTTCTTACAGCAGTGTAGCTTCACCATTGATCCTTTGGTTCTTAAAATTAGCCCACTTTTTTGCCCATCATAAAAAGCATTTAATGGATATAGCTTCCACTCTTTCAGTACCATAAAAACCATGTTCTCTTCCAAACACAGAAATAAACAATCCGAAATTCTTCTGCCAGCATGACAGGAGGTAAGGTAGAATAAGATGGAAGTATTCTCTAGTCCTCCTGAGCAATCAAGATAATCCAGAATATTAAAAGAAAGAACCACCATGCAATTCAAATGAATAACCGTTCCCAAATGTTCATTAAGTAAAACAAAATAAGAGCAAATACACAAGCAATGTATACCTTCTATGCCTGCATTTAACTAAAGTACAATAGACTTCAAAAGCTTTCAAAATGTATTTATTACTCTGCTTTGATATTTATCAACACATTTCTGTGCAGGGGTTTGGTTTGGTTTGGGTTTTTTGTTGGGATTTGTCTTTTTTTTAAGAATTCAACTTCTTAAAGTATATTTCCAGGACACCATCTGTCATCCTAAAGTGAAACTTGAAGATTAAAAACTTATTTGCTGAAAAACCCTCAGAACCTGAGGGCACTGAAGAAAGGCAAGCAGCACTTATCTGATTTTGTACATAAACACCTGAATAGAATAATATGTTCGTTGTTTGATGTTAACAGGTTTGTAATTGTTTCCCTAGACAATAGAAAGATCTAAACAGTCGCATTCACAATTGCCTTCACTGCATTTTGCTAAGGGTCAGACTGTACAGCAGCTGGTGTATCTTCTGCTTTGGCAGGAGTCAGAGACAATTTTGTACTGACAGGCCACCAGTAAACCAGGCCATGAGTAACTCACAGAAAATTTTGGTGGATACTCTGTCTCCTTTGGATTTGAATATTTTTGTTAATGCTTAGAGTAAGAACTTTGTGACGCCTTTAATGCAAAGTATATCAGAAAAAAAAACAAACCAAAAACCAAAACACCCACAAACCAAACGGTGCTACATTTCCTAGTTGTTCTAAAATTAGGACTTCCCAGCTTGCTAAGGTGCAAAATTGCAAATTTCCAAGTAAAAAAAGGACAAAACTAGCAAGTTAGCTCTAAAATACTGTAAACCTCCTTAATGTATGTTAAAAGAACATAATTTTGATTTTTTTTTTTACTTATTTCAAATAAATATAGGGAAGTTTAGCACTTGAAATCAAGGTCATGATAAACAAACCTATGAGGATTAGAACTCTGTCAAAGCTCTTCATTTTGTTTAAATAACTGAAGAATGACTTAAAATCTATGCACTGGGTAGGGCAGGAGAAAGGGGAGGCGGGGGGGAAAGCAGTCATAGGGTAACTCTCCTTTTGATGTAAAAAGCCTTATTTATCAAAAATACAATAGTTCCATGGACAAAACAGTCTCCTCAGGATACCTTTTAACCTGCTCGTTAGGATACTCTCAACGAGGAAGCCCACGTTCCAAACTAAACACCATTTTGGGCAAAAAGGAGTTTTTGCCTTCATTCATCTTTGCCGAGTCCAAATCACCAGACTCAGGGGACTGGCTGTTAACTTGAATAATTCTTTGGGCTGCAGGTCAGTGTGACCTGTATACTGAGTAGAAAAACACTGATGTTTTAGATTAAAAAAGCTTTTCTAAACACCACCTTCTTACATATAGTTTTTCAATTGAGTTCCTCCCTAGCTTTATCAGGTCAACTTGCATGCATATGTTCTTCATAAAACAAATGCAGTTCAGTTATTTATAACTTGAAGTCCACATAAATAAAAGACCACAAAACTCAGGCCTGTGATAATACATGATGGTTAAATTAATGGATTTTTAAAGAATTATGACTTCAAATTAATTTTTAAAGGTTAACACGTTTAAGAGCAAAGACTAGCAGCTTCTTTTTTATTTTATTTGTTTTTTTTTTTTTAATATGAAATTTAATTGTACCTCAAAGAACAGCTGTGGTTAACATTCACTTAAAAACAGGAGCGATGACAACTGCCGAAGAGCTAGCTGTAGTACTGATGATGTTAAGAATGCAAATGTCCTTCGGATTTTGTCCCTCACGGTTTTCTATTTCTGTACCACAGCTGACACCTTCACTTTCCATTATCACCATGTAAAAAGAGACAGGTAAACTGAAGGCTGTATGAAGTTAGGTTTACATTCAAAAAGAATCATTTATTCTTTGTCTCAAGAAAAACCAGATGGTAGTACTACTTACTTTAGCTATCACCAGGACAATGGGAAACAAAAATGGTAGGTAAAATAACCCTTCGACAACACTCTCAAAAAGCAATAAACATAGACTACGAATCTCATGAACATACTAAATTTGCATCCTGCTAAATGTATTTGCCTGATGATTAGAGTCTCCCCACAATTAAATTCTAATTACCCTGCTTTGCAGTAATCAATTCTTATCTACACCATTAATTCAATTATTGGCTTCCTCTCTCCAACCATTTATTCCCCTACCCCTGTTTCCTTTTAACAGCTTACACCATCCCCAGCAGTTTTTGTTCTTCTCACACACATTTTTCTCTCTTCTGACCTTTTTGGTCACCAGACAAGGCTCCTCTCACCAATGAGTGTTTCCGTATCAACTTCCATTCTAGAATTTAATTCTACATCTACCCCAAATACCTGTATCCTAATACTTGTCCCCAACATGTAATATTTAGTTTCAGAAGCCTACACACACACATTACTGCCCGAGTTTCCATATTCTTCATCCCATTCCCAGTTACACACATATCGTTGTTCAAGGTTTCCCAAAAGTATATATGGTTAAAATATGTTCCAAGCAAACAAAAATAAAATGGACAAAGAACCATGGTTCAAACCACTGAGAACAGCAGCATAGTTACAGAAAAAATTGTTCATGTGCCATTTGTTTCACAGTTTAGAACAGACTATACTAGAGACTGATATTTTAATTTGTAGATACTGCATTTGGGTGTTCAGAACAATTTCATTCTAATAAAACAGTACTAGCTCTTCAATACATATGAATCCATGTACAGAAAAAAAACCAAACAGATCAAAACTACCCACTGTAAATAGTCAACTTTATGTTAATAAAGTGAATACATTTCCAAAGACCTTATCTGTAAGACTTATATCTTTTCCTATGACTGTTAAAGTGAATATACAATATATAGACAGAATAAGTGACAGAACAGGTACATTTCATCTGTACTCTAAGGCACATAATGCGAGTACTACCTACATCTAGAATATGACATTTGCATTTACATTCAAGATCTCACCTGAAAAGTTTTAGCTTGTTTCATGATATATTTAAGTCAGACTTCCATTTTTTAGCTAATAAAACATTAAGTAGACTGAAAATATAAAATAACATTACATAAGCTCTCATTTTTAAAAAAGTGTAAATCATCCTACACCCTTCCAAGCAACACTATGATACATATTTGTCATTACTCCCTTTCTTACATCCTTCATTTATTCATTTATTGCAAGCTGCAATAAATGTCTGTTTCTGACTTTAAGTTCTAACCAGGTAATAGCGTCAGATCATACAACTCAAAGAACTGCAGCCCTTCACTACTCTCTTCAACATGTTCATACATTTTACAAATATCTTATTACTGAGACACATGGGACATATCCCTCTCTCTTTCAAGTTAGGTCCTCAGAAACAGTCATTCAGACAGCTGCAAGGCAGGACAACTTTCTTAAAATGAATCCATTTCAAAAATAGCAGTTAAAAAAATTTTATTTTACAGTAATTCTTCTGAGATAACTATTTGTAGCATGAAAAAGTGCAAAGCTTTTTTTTGCTGTACATTTTTATGTTAATCTATTTTTCTTTCAGTTTTGAAGACTTGCCAACTGAAGCAGACCACTGTAGTTAAATGATACTATAATAAGAAAAGTGCAACTACAACTATTTCATTTTAAGGCTAATACCTGGAACAAGTGGGAAGCTGACTTTGCCAACTGAATAACCCAAGAGAATCTAAAAACCCTGGGTCCTTAAGATGAGCAACAAAGGTATTCCCTTTTGCCAGTATGTTCAGACGCTGGGGCAGACTAACAAAGCTTGAACACAAACGTTTTCATTACATAGAATTGTCTCTCAAAATACCCCTTCCCATAACTTCCTGAAATGAACTCTTACTCCTCTTTATAAAGAGAAGTGGTATTTTCCCATAAGGAAAATGCGGAATTTAAAATTAAGGTCCAGGTAATGATTATGGAATAACAGAAAAGATTAGGCCTTCTCTAACAGTTGCTGTATTACATTTATAATCAATTGTATCCCTTTTTACCAACTTTACAACAGATTACTACCTTACCTACACACTCAATGTGTAAAAATAAGACTTGGAAACTCTGCACTCACTTTGTAGGGAAGGGAACGAAGACAGCTACAACAAAAATATTTGGGAAATGCACTGGAGAGGTATCATTTAATTGTTTTTGAAAAAAGAGTTCTGATGTCGTTGGAGGAAGAAATTATATAGTTCTGCAGAGAGAATTAGAGGAAAAAGGCTATTTCAGCTGCAGTGTGGGAAAAGAAGCTTACATAAAAAAGCAAGAAAAAGGATGACATAAGTACAAGGCAAACCAGGAAGAATAAGGAAGAAATTTGATACTAGCTTTTACAAACAAAAAACCATATGCTTCTATGTTTATAGCAATTTATTCCCCATTTTAAAAACTGGTGGAACTCCTCTGCTCTTTAACTCCATGCCACCCTCTGTATTGAAGGCTTGGGTCAGATGGAATGGATGACTCAAACACCACATCATTGGCTAGGTCCCTGAGCTAATAAATGAGGAAAACCTAACTGATAATTAAGAGGAGAAACAGATAATTCATGTGAATCCATTGTGCCTTTCAGATATATAAAAATCACTGCATCCTGTAGCAGTAGTTCATACGCAAACTGCCGCTTACTGACTTCAAAAGCTTAAGCTCTGTGACTGTTCTGCACTCTTCTTAAAAAAGGTGTTTGATGGATACAAAAACATGGAAATAAAGAAGACATTAATACCTACAGAAGCTATTTCTTAGATTCCGTCATATTCTTGGTGGATAAACTACAATATATCTCCTTCAAGTCTTTTTTTTTTTTTTTACTTTCAAAATCAGTCATACTGTCATCTGGCTGCTGCAAACCAAATGAAGGTCATTTTAGATAATCTAATCCAAGGGTGAAAAATCATGCTATTGCAAATCCTACTGGGGAAAAAAAACAGTGGAATGGGCTGAAAACTGCTTGCTCCTCAATTCTGTAAACAGACAGTCCACACGTGACACTCCAAAATGCAATGAAAAATACAGTAAGCACTATAAGTGTTGAACAACAGAGTTGCTCACTTGGGATTCCTCTTTCTGTTCTTTAGATACTACTTTCTGAGAAGCTCTTTATAACAAACCTGCATTTTTCAAAACAGTATTTAGATAGGAGCAGCTACAGCTGAACGGACTCCCCAGTAGCACGGCTTTAATGGTGCTAAATCACCATGGAGTCTGACATTAAGATGGGCAGTCCCAAGATGAACGATATCTCTGAAAAGGATGTGGAGATGTCTGAGGATCTGGCAAGTGTGACAACAAAACTCTGAGGGATCCTTTAATACAGAAGTATGGCTTGAACCCTTCATGGAATTAGTTGGGAACATCTTCAAGAAAGGCTTTCTTACGCTAAGCTCCCTGCCTTAACCATTCTTTCAGGTAAGAAGTTTAAGGAGACACCATAACTTCTCTGGGAGAAAATAACGAACTGACAACATAAAATCCTCCCTCCTAACCTGTCTGTAAGAAACTACTGATAACAGCCAAAGTAAAAATGCAGTGTTGAAACTCCTTTTTTCAGTAATTCAAAATAAGAAGCCAGCAATATGTACACAGCACATGCATAAATAAGACTTCCTATCATTCATGTACTGTTGATCTTTTCCATATGCATTATTATCTCCATCTTTGTGTAGTTCTATACAGACTGGTGCTAAACTCTGCTTTTTGTTGTTAAGCATGACTTCCATGTAAGCCTTAAATAATAATTACAGACATAACAGCCTGTATTTAAAGGTTTAAGGGTCAAACAAAGATTAGTTTCAACTCCTAGAGAAACTTTTCCAGTTTCATTTCCAAACAGAGATTTAAAAGAAAACAGTGAGGTTTTGGATGGTTACAGAAATCTCCCTTGCAACATAAGGAACAGTCTGAAATAAAGAATGAAGTTCCTTTCTTTAAAAATCCAGAAGTAGGTAATGAAGGCAGGTCACCGTCTTTACTGTTGCTTCTCTTTACTGCAAATGAAAGATAATAGGCTGTGTGGGCAGAGAGCCTTAAGAGCCTTAAAAATGAAAATAAGTAGCTTGTTTGATGCACTTTGGAAGGGTAACATAAGCAAAGCAAATCACATAATCAAGTCTGTAGTAGCACCCTGAATTTTGGTGTTTGTCGAGGCAGAAACCCTGTATTCATCAAACCAGAAAAAGGATACCGTTACAGTCAGATCAGGGGATGGTGAGCTACACAAGAACTTCAGGTTTGTGAATAAAATAAGAAAATAAAAAAAGAGATACACATATGAATCTATGCACATATTACACAGAAAACACTGTCAGGGTATATGCACAGACTGGATGTAAAAGCATACCAAGTCAAAACTGCCAGTAAGCCTTGGTGACAGGAAGGTGGTATCCCATGCAGTGGTTAGGAACAGAAGCAGCACTGAGTAGTTGGCACAGGAGAAAGGAGACTAAGAGCACATTGAGTTTGAGTTCATCATAAGATACTCACAAAGATACTAGAGGCAGATGACACAGTTTTAGTTCGAATGGAAGGAAACAGTATTGGAACAGGGGCATTGTGAATGTGAATCATGGGCCTTGAGATAAAAAAATGTGTTTATGAATGAGGCTATCTGAAGATAAAGGGGAAAAGGAGGGTACATAAAACTAGAGGGGGATACGCTGAAGAAGGAAGACTTGAAATTAAATCATGAAAGAAACTGGAGGCAGAGGAAAGTCAGATAAAGGAAGACTGTCACCAAAGATAAAGACGCAGAAACTATGTGGATGAATGTTTAAGACTTGTATTGATGGAAAATGAAGACAACTGAGAAAAGAAGAGAAAGCTGACAACAATCACAGAAGACAAAAGCTAGTAATGTTGNCATTTCACCATACAAATATAGAGCCACTATTAATTTCAAGGCAGACTGAACCACAGTAGCTTTATTTGTTGTGAACTTTGTAATAAACACTATTTATGGTAAACAGCAGAAGAAACAAAACAGTGAGATAAACCTTATTTTATTTCACAGTAAATCATAACTTAAATATATTCTTATTCTAGTTAATGTGTCAAATGGCTCATTTTAAAACTTCTCAATAGCAATAAACAACAATCAAATGAGAATTCAATAAATCAGTGCTCCCACAAAGGAGAAAGAGATATTTACACTGAAGTTGAACCTAAATAAGCGGTACTTAAACACAGCCTTTGTTTGCCTATAGTGCACAANTGACAACAATCACAGAAGACAAAAGCTAGTAATGTTGAGAAGAAAAACCAGCACAGGAAAAGAAGGTGTCAATAGAGGGTATGCTGTTATCACATGAGCATGGGAGAAACTATAAATTAGCTCTGATGGCATAATTACAGAAATTTTAAATTCCTGGATGCTAACATCTCCCAGTAAGACAAGCTAAACATTTTCTTTCAATTGTAGACTAATCTACCTATGCAATTTTCTTCGCAAGCTTGATTATATTATGATTNATATTCTTATTCTAGTTAATGTGTCAAATGGCTCATTTTAAAACTTCTCAATAGCAATAAACAACAATCAAATGAGAATTCAATAAATCAGTGCTCCCACAAAGGAGAAAGAGATATTTACACTGAAGTTGAACCTAAATAAGCGGTACTTAAACACAGCCTTTGTTTGCCTATAGTGCACAAAATTCCTGGGAGCAATTTTGGTTTAATAACATCTATTTACTCTAGAGAATAATTTAATTTATCATGGAAGATAGAGCTGCTTTTAACTTAATTGTGCAGCCATTTCGAGAAGGTAGAAAAACATGGCAGCAAGATGAGAAAACAGACTGCAGTGAACACAAAGAGATCCAAATGCCACTGTAAAATTTGCCCCAAAAGAGTCTATGATAACTCATTAAAAGCCTGCAATTAAAATAATACGGTGTGTGGGAGACTTAGCTCCCTAGGCTATGATTTGGAGTATTATAGACGGGTAAGTGCACACGAAGAAATTAACGTTCAGAACAGGTCTATACACCATGGAAAAGATGAGGGAGAACCAAGTCCATGCCAGGGAATTGTGTGCATCATCAATGCATCTTCTGGAATGAAAACAGGTATGTTTGGTAACTACTGTAATAACAACGTGAAACAAAAAAGTAATTACTACAGATAGTACCAAAAATATATAAGTTCTCTAACCTGAATGAATTTTCATTTCTACTTTAAAGCACAAACGTTTTCTATTGGAATACTGCTGGAACTTCATCGAAATTTCTCCAGGCTCATTAGCACTGCTGCCTGTTTGTGAACTTCACTGCCAACATATCATACATGGCACCTGTACAAAAACTATACTTAAACACTGGCCATTACCTTCCATACAAGAACCTGCATTCAGCCACTTGAAACTTTCTGCATATTACCAATTTAAGCTGAAATTCTTCATGTTAGATGACTGGTTTTGTAGCTGCTTGCTTTTAGTTCAGCAAATCATTTCAAACTGTTCTTGAATGCAGCTGAAACAAATGTTTGTTTTGTTTATTAACCCCCACAATAATTTTAGGAATCCTATATTCCCAAGCATGCCTTGGAATGAAGACAGACAAGGAGGGATTTGAGAGTGTACCATGATGATGATGTCAAGGAATATTCTACTAGCCATCCAAAACTGATTATGCCTCAGCTTTTGAAAAAACTAAGTTTCACACAAACTCAATACAGCCTTGTTTGAATCAGGAATCTAAATTCTTCAAATATTCTGTCATGAGGCATAATTCAACCCAGAGCTGCAACAGCCTGAATTTGTTTTCTGTCAGTCCTTCGGAATGCTTTCAGGTTTCATTGTCGTGCAAAGAAAAGAAACTGAGAGCAAAGGAAATTTCACTCAGTTGCATTGTACTATTCCAGTGGGCCCCAAAACTGCAAGGAGAAGGGAAATTAGTCTAACTGGAAGCGAAGCAATATGAGGAGGTGGATGTAGAAAGGAAACCAGAGAGGAGAAACAGAAGAAAAGATTCCGACTGGAATAAGCACAGGCTTAACAGAAATGCAGATGGGTCCAAATGGATGGTTGAATATAGTAGCCACCAGCACATACTTCAGTCAAATGCTGGAATAAAACTATGGATTTCCAAGTTTTATAATTCCTCTTAAAACAGATCTGAAACAAGAACACCTTATCACACTGCAGCCGTATGAAACTCTGCTGCATTCCTCTGTCTTGGTGCAACGTACTGGAATTAACTAGGAATCTAATGTTGAGTTCCTTAATGGTTTGATACATTTCTCATTTCCCCTTTGCATCTTGACCTGTTTTCACAAAATAAAGCAGTCTTCCTTACCATAAGGACCTCTTCAACTTCTTGTTTGAACTTCAATCAAGTGAATACTACCTATATTAGCAAGAAAATTTATACTATAAAACTGATGATAGTTTATTCTTGTAATGCCTTTTAGTTTCAACCCCCTTGCCAGTCTAAGCTGCATTTTGTCAAAGGACTACACAACACCTTTCTTCTCTACCAGTCTTGAAGCTAACTCGATTCTTTATCTCCACCTGTTGGAACGTATATGCTAGACAGTGGTGCTGGCCAATGATTTCTAGAGGGAAATACAGTCCTGTCATAAACTTTTCTGCTTTCACCAGTATCCATATAAGCCTCTTCCATCCTGTTGAGCTGAACAAACAGATCTATGGCCACCAGGAATTCCTTAACGTTGGGGGAAATACAAAGCTGCCAAAGGATTAAACCTGATGCTGTAATTTCCAAAACTTCTGATTCTTTTAGAACACATTGTGGAAATTCAAGGACTCGGGGATGATATGTAAAATCTCAATGGGAGGGGATTCTTTCTGCAGAAGTCAGTTATATAGAAAATTAGGCTTATCATAAAAATCTAATAATCAACCTTAACTAAGGAACAGGTTCTCACCAACAGAGTACTATGTTTTTTGGAGAAAATGCTTTTACATTGTTCCAGGTTATTTGCAGTATCTGCTGAAGAAATCTAATGAAGTTTAGAAGAAGGACAGCCTTAAGGAGAAGCACATAGCATGTTTAATGAAAATATTAATACATTTTATTAGTAAGCAAGGCCAACGGTATGGTTGCTATCTATACAAGAGCCACTTCTGACTATTAAGTACAAATAAAACTACTGCCTTCTTTTTCCCCTCACTGCCACTCTACTAATATGGATTACACTGTCAAAAAATTCTAAACAGATTAAATTGAAGAATTACTTCATTTACATTGTAGGGCACTGCAATGAAAAACAAAAGGCAAGAGCCAAGTTGTTACAAAAGAAAGAATAGCAGAAATATTAAATTTTCTGTTGTTAGCACCTATTTTTTCTGAAAATACTACCATTGGTGTGTGTGTGTGTATATATATATAAATCACAGAATCTTGGGAATTGTTTTCTCTTTGAAATTACAGGTCAGTTAGAAAAACATTATAAGCAGCCAAACATACAGAACATGACAAGAACACTGAGAAATAAAAAAAAAAATTAGAAACTACTTAAAATGTTTAGCTCACCTTTCCAACAGCAGCAGCCACTCTGTTGGTCTCCCCTGCTCTTTGCTTTCATTGCAGTGTCCAGCATTATGGCTGAAGGAATAGAGTACAGCAGAACCCCGCTAATTTACCTTACTAATTCACATACCTCATAATTTGCACACAAAAATTTGCCACTTTCCCAACTTCTTAGGCGAAATAAAATTGAAAATCCTGTAGAGATGGCTTCTACCACTCAAATCGCATCACATTAATACACTACACAATATTGACTAGTACATTATTCAGTATTACCATCAAAATGTAAAGTGAACTAGTTTAATAAAGAAAATAAGTTTCTTTAAAATGTCAGCATGTACCATGGCACCGACTTGCTCATTTTCAAACTTTGAAATTAACAAAAGGACTGCCCGCCAGTGAATTAGGGAGGCTCTACTGTACTTAAAATTGTAATGTCCTCATTGATACGCTTTCATCCACAATTTTCTTCAGACTGCATCGCATGGGAATACGGAGACTACACTTAACTATGTCCTGTTATATAGTATAATTAGTGTCCTATCAATGTTTTAATTATTCAGACTTTCTCTTTCAGAAGATTATATATTCAGTTCAGTGTTTTACTTTTTTCCCCTACATAGGAGTGCTGGTGGGCAGCCAG
>VZTV01117055.1:10074-26378 GCA_013400875.1 Anhinga rufa
AGGTGGTTGTGAGCTTAGAGAATCTGTTTGCCCAAAATGAGACTTTTGTTCTGTGCTGTCTTATTGCTATGCCCATTGTTGGGTCTCTGAAGGCCACAGTTCGTGGCTAGCAGTAAGGACTGCACACAATTAATTTCTGAACATTTCTCTTTCCCAGATGTAAAAGCATAACTTTTATCTCTGTTGGAGTCTCATCTCTAACATAAGAGTTTCAAATGTTTCTCCTGCTTCTGAGTCTGAATTCCTTGGCCAATATTAATTATGTGCTATGCTGGGACTTGTATGATCAGACTCACTGTGTTATGCTTCCTGGAGGAGCTAGTTGGTAATAAGATTTGGTTGAAATTAGGCATTTTTATCTTCTTAGATATGTCAATATTTGGAAATCCATTTTGGTTTGACTTAAAATGAAAACACATTGTTTTAAGATTTCATGCAAAACAAATTGCTTCAGAAAATTAGGATGTATAAATAAGTGATCATTTGTTTTGAAAAGCAGGCATTTCAAAACACATTAAACATAGAGTGTTTTGAGAGTTTGTTTCAATATTTTTTCCATAATAAAAGGAAGATTTATCTGAGATGTCATGACACAGTGTATGAATAATATTAAAAAACCTCCCAAAACAAAACTCCCTTAAAATCAGAGAATTTTCTGAAATAAAAAAGTCATGATGTTTCTCTTCTAAAAGTGTTCCCACTGGAATCAATGCATTTTTCAAAATGCCTCACTTCAAAAGCAAACATTCTGAAAACATTTGGGTGAATGCAGTTGGCAAAAGCTTGTTTTCTGGGACAGATACTGCTCAGAAATACAAGAGGCAAACACAGCCTTGTTGACCAACTGCTCTCTGCTACTGAAGAGCTATTGAATTAAACATTTTTTTTCTTTCCATAAACTTTGTTGTTTTTCAACAGAGAAGTAAAGGCATGTTGCAGCAGGCACTCATTTGGCTGTTGCACTAAAACCATCAGAACAGCAGAATGAAGTCTGCCAATCTTTTTCTTCCCCTGGGCTCTCTGTTCCCAGAATCTAGCTGTGCATACAGTTTGCATGCAGGTGTGCATGCGCCCACACGCACATGGAGGGAATTGCAACTCCATCACATTATGTGGAGTGTGCATTTCCCACCAGGTGGTGCTAATGGAAGAATCTCAGCCATGCTGGTAAATCCAAGTGTACATATATAATTGAGAAAAGGGACACAGAATATAATTTAAGATGGGCTGGGGACTATCTCGATTTGAGCTTTAAACATGTCACTTCTACCCCATGATATTAAAATTCAGTCCACACGTTGCTACAGGAGGACATGTATGCAATGTTCTCACATAAATGTTGGGCATTGGTTAATCTCTGATGAAGAAAATGTGTAGAAAAATACAGTCCTTACTTTAATAATATCTTCTTTCTTTCATCCACTTTCAAGATTGTTTAATAGTTCATGACATTGCTTTCCAGAAGTATAGAGTAGCAGACTGAAGGAAGAAGGAAGGGAACAAATAGTTCTGGGTTTTATTGTTGAGCACCCATTTGACTTGAGTAGATCCTTTAGTTTAACTGCATCCCTGGTCATAACATGCATGTCATAATGATTAGCAATTTCTAGTGTATTTGTAAGACCACACTAATACTGTTGGGATTATTTGATGAAAGGATCTTTAGAAATGCAAAATGTCATCATTCAGAAAAACAATCAGTTAAAATCACATAAGCTTGCTTTATTTTATCATTAGAGTAAAACAACACACTGAAACATAAGCTTCTGTTCAAAGGATCATTTTAAACAACATTTCTGAAAAAGCCTTCAGGTTTGGAGTTTTTCAAGACGGTCAGCGCTTTCCTGCCACTGGAGCCAAAGGTGAATCTCTCATGAGTCAGGAAAATGCGGAATGATTTTTCAACATCCCACTCCAAAGACTTGCTCGATCACTTCCCAAACCACAACAGAGCTGAAAAAAAAATCACAGAATATTTTGAGGAGAAAGGCTTAACCAGCTTTCACACCCTAAAATCTACTAGTTAGGTGTTTTTGGTTCCTGAAGATGAGAACAGAAGATATGAATGAAGTCACTGCCAGCTATTTTTAGTGTATGATGGTCCATATAATACAGGGAAAAAGCGTTGCAAGCCCTGTCAACAACATCTTTTTACAAGAAAGAAGTGGATTTGTTTTTCTTTGGTGTCCCTGAGTAGCAAACTGCCTGTGTGACATGCGAATAATGCAATGGATTTGAAAGGAAAGCATATAATTACACTGGGCATGGCTGGGCCTATTCCTTCTGAATCAGGAAATGGTGTGACTGGGTGCTGGATCAATGATCATTGGATAATGCAGGCGTTCTCAGAGCACTCTTCATAGATAGCTATTTCTTTACTGCTTGGTGGTTGACAAAGGAGCAAAAGCCCCTCAGTTATCAGGTAAACTGAGCAATGATGAATCTCAGTAGCAGTGAATCTCCTGTGCCCTTTTTCTACTGTCTTTGGAGATGGCAATCTCTTCGTACAAGTACAGTTTTCTCCTAAAACAGACACATCTCCTGTGAATCTTGGAAGAAATGATAGGGATCTTGGTGCAGGGTATAAAGAGGTATCATGGCTTCAGACATTACAAATGAGAAACTGGTAATGAGATTGGTCTGCCCAAAAGCAAGTGTTTACCTTTTGGACATCTACAACAGAAACTAGTCATCCATGCTCCTTTAGGGTCACTTCTGGAAAAAGGCACTTTCGAGAGCACTACCCACATTTTTTTTAGGTGTCCCTCTTAGAGTGAGATGACTCATAAGTTAACTGCCTACACAGGGGACTGATGAATCCCACCCTTTCCACTGCTGACTCCAACATATATTCCAAACACACAGATAAAAGTCATGCGTGCTGCCTTCCTCTTGGCAATGTGCAAGCTGTCCCTTGCAGAGCTTCTTGCAGAGGGGAATCGGGGACAGTGCATCCTCTTGTTTTGCTCTCTGGCCACTTGCTGTTAGACGTCCCTCTCACTCTTCCATACCCTGATAACTCAGGGATTTCCAGACCATCCAGAAAATAGGCAGAATGGACAGAAAACATATCAGTTGATGAAGACAGTTTAACATAAGTGGAAGGAAAGGCTGCCTGAGGCTGAGAGACCCTGCCCACCACAGTATCTCTTATCTGCTGATGTTGTTCAGAGCTGATCCACTCCAGTGCAACTCTGGGACAGCCTGGCAGGGCTGTTTGCCACATTCACCATCTGACAATCAGGCCTCCTGAAGGATTCATCACCCCCAGTGGAAAGCATAAATATGTAAGCAGAAGCTATCAGCGCCTGTGTGGGGGGTCCCAAAGTAATAAGGAATCATGCTGGTCCAGATGGTATAACCCTGAATCTGATAACTGCAGTGGGAATGTATTCAGTTTCTTTGGATAAGATTTGACTATTTTATTCTTTAAAATGAATGTTACAGGGGTCCATTCTTTTTGTTTTCAAACTAAGCAGTAAATTTTGTTTGAATAGATGCGTGTGTGAGAGATGTTATCCTTGTTCAACATTTAAGAGAAGTCTGACTTGAGGCAGATATATAGACAACCCTCTGGATTACTGTCTTCACTACTAGAACCAGGCTCTGGTGTGGGTTATTGATGTAGCAAACTGACTGAAGCTGAGACAGAAGAGAACAACAAAAAAAATCACAACTCCAGACTCTTTGAGTAACACCCAGACTAGTGATTGTGCTCTTTTCCTCTCAGTAGGATTTGGCTTTTAAAGAGGGATTGCACTGAACAGCTAGCATTGCTTGCTGCTGAGGAGCAAATTATTTAATCAGGGAGGCTGCTGGTGAACTGTGACTGAAATGGTGCAAAAAAGTTCTCAAATTTAAGGGCTGGAGGAACTTTCTTAATGTAGCAAGGCATTGTCCCCTAGAGAAGGAGTAAGTAAAATCTTGCATCAAGATCAATAATTTCAGTTTGATCTTTTCTTCACCTTCCCAAGAGACTTTCAGTCTCCTGTGACTTTCTGGGATGGCATGCCCAGACCTCATCCAGACAAGGAAGTAGGACTCAGCAAGGGAGCACACTAGGATCTGAGAGTGGGAAGTACTCTTGGATCCCACAGTCTAGAAGTAGCTTCAGGGAAGATTTCCTTTCCCCTTGTTTTTTTTTTTTTTTCTTTGTTTTTTTTTTGCTCCCTTTCTCCCCCTTTCTTTCTCATTTTTGCATCTTGTGAACTCTGAATTGAATTGCTGCAACTTACTTATGTGAGCACTTCTGCATGGTATAAGTGACCAGTGGTGTGTTGATCTCACAACGATCTTTGAAGGAGAAAACACTTAGAAACCATCCCAGTTTCACACTAATTGTATGCAAGTGCAATTTTGCCAGTGCCAGTGGAGCTGCAAGAACAGGCTTCCTCTTGCCAGTGAAAACCCTTCATAAGAAGGCAGCATTAGATCGGGATATTTTCAGCTAGGGTGGCATGGAGAAAACTAACAGAAGGCAACAGCTGACCAAGTAGATTGCTGAGTTTCTTAGCTGCTCTGTGATGCGTGCAGGAAAACTGAAGTTAGAAAAAAAGAGTTATTTTGAATTTATTGCGGGAGAGTTTTTTGTGCTTAGGATGCAGAAGTGCAACAATATTCTAGGAAAGGCAGCTGGGGCTGGCAAGCTCTTAGATTCAGATCAGACTATGAGGTCTGGAGGTCCTTTCCTCATAGCTGTGTCTGGGAGAGGTTCACTTGTGTTCAGGGATCCATTCTTTTTAAAACCAAGACCTTCTCATACATTTTACTGGACCAGTATTGAACTGGAAGCTCCTATGATTTGCTGATGCTCAAGTTACTAAAACACTGGCAGCTTTTTTCCCCAGTGCATGTTTAGTGTAGGCACATAAAGCCAAGCCAGGGCAAGCAGCAAAACTGAGGAGGATTCTTCATTTACATTTTATTTCCTTACTACAATCTGAAGAATAATATAGATCATGCTGCTTTTGTGTGATAAAGAGAAAACAGTGCAAGGACCTGGCAGCTGAAGTTTTGAAATAGCCATTAAAAAAAAACAAACAACAAAAAACCAAGAGCAACCCCACAACCCAATTTTTGCTGGATACCATACACAGCCCTCCGATGAACTTTATATGTTCTGGGCTATGCATCATACATGGTAAAAATATCTAGCTGTGTTTTCCTCACTTGTGTTCCCAGACAGCTGGAGGCTGGATAATAGTATGCCATTAAATACAATAATAACTCCCAACAGTGCCAACATAGAGCCATGTGTTCTAAAAAAGAAAAATGAGAGTGCTTAAATGTTTTAAAACATTTATCTTTTGGATGGAGAAAAAAATGATCCCTTTTAAGTAGCACAGACTGTCATGTTCTCCAACCAGAATAAACAGCCAGAATCTTCTGGCAGAGGAAGCTGAACGTAAACTTGATCTTTGTTGTAATAAACTTAACAAGTTAAAAGTTTATTCTGCTATTATTTCTAGTAGATTAGTGGCATCTTAAGCTATAGATGGCAAAGTGTGATTAAAAAAAACAACCCCCCCAGTTGATACAAATGCATGGATAGAAATGATGACAGAGCTCCTAGATCTAGGGTAGAGCTTCTCTTCAAAATCTGATCTTCCACCTTTTACTTATTATTTTTTCATTGAAACATGTTTACACTGTATAAGCAAGGGCAAATTTATCTGTTTTGCATGCAATGGCTGAGGAGAATCAGCCAGTGTCATTGCAGAATGCTTTCCTAAACATCTCACAGCTATGTCAAAACATATTTAACAGTCTAAACAAACACATGTTTTAAGAAAGCACATTGGAAAACTACCACCTTCCCCATGGATTTTTGTTCTATCAGAAAGACAGTCAGATTCAATTATAACCACTTAGATTTTTACTAATTCCAGGAAAACTGAAATTGATATAAATGATGTGTTCTTTGAAGAAAAAAAAAGATGACTTAGCATACTATTTTTTCCTTCATCTCAAAACCTCGATAAAAGCAAAACCTTTCAGACCTGTAGAGTGTTTCGAAAACAAAAGTATTTCTTATAATTAAGATTGCTATATACAAAGCAACTTTTCACAATTTTATCTTTTTTTTTTTCTCCAGCAAAAAAAGCGCCCAAAGTTAATCCAGTTTGAAAACCTAGGAAATTACTTTTTTCTTTGTTGAACCAACCCTCCCCCCAATTAATCAGTTTGACCTGCTTTCATTGGAATATGTAAAGCATAAGTCAACAGTGGGGAAATAATAATTAAATCCTTGTTTTATCACAAACTTTTGGGCTTGGATAACAGGCGTTTCCCGTCTGCTACTGCAGAGAGGGGCCAGAAGAGGGGAAGGCAACTGAAAGAATGTGTTGCACAAGGGTCTGCTTTCCCAGTCACTTGACCCATGCCTGGCTGCAGGGTTGAAAGAATCACAGACCCAGTCAAAACAATAAAAGAAAGAGTGATCTTCACAACTGTAACCATTATGCAGCCTGGGGTACTGCAGCAGCATGTGGCCAGGTAGGACACAAGGCTTTCTTCCATATATCCTGCCCTAGCTTCCCTCCTAGGAAACTTGGGCACACGTAGGAGCTGCTTTGTCCTGGCCGGTTCCCAGCCAGGATAGCTGGAGGATTAGTACATAGGATGCACACTGAAAAAGAAATCCTGATTTGGTCAAAAGACCTACCAAAAGTAGCTAAAGATACTTGCCACTTACAGCCTGGCTTTATAGGGAGCAGCAATGTGGACTTGGGGTAGATGCTGGGGGAAGCGCCCTGATCACCATGGCAAAAGCTCAGTGCTAATGTTACCTTGCTCACTTCCCAAATTCATGGTTACACCATTGCTCTGCAGGCTCCTTCGGAAAGCCTTGTTCATAGGGAATGTGCCTGTGTATTTACTGTTAGGCACTTTGGTTTTTTTGGGTATGAGGGGAATTACTCCTCTGGTTTCTCAGCCTTTGGAGCTACCAGTCAGTCTTACACTTGGAATTGCATGTGCTCTCTCGCTGAGTGAAAAATGTGCTTTGACCTAGAAAGACCTTCTCTTCTTGTGCCCACAGCCTTGATTGGATCCTCAGCAGTTGGTACAAGAATCTGGGCTAGAGTATCATGAGGTGCAAATTATGGAATGGGCATTAGAAGCGCTGTCTTTGTTATTTATGAGTTAATAACACTATTCTTATAACTGATGTATGGATGACTGGTTGTTTAGCAGAAACATGGCTCAAAAGCCAGACCTGCAAATGAGCTGAAGTTACAGGGTAATTCTATTTCTGTGGCTAAAGCAATGTGCTTTTCAGTGAACTCAGTTGCAAAGTACCTCTACACACAGTAGATTTCTGCATTTTGTGAAAGATTAAAATTCCTTGGTGGTACAGTTTCTCTGCGTACAAACACACTTGTGTGGTCACACACTTGTGTGCCCTAACTTACCTGAATATAAATTGAAACCTACATTTTTGTTTGGTTTCTGCATGCAACTAGTATTCTCCTGTCAGTAATCTGAGTTAATATTTTTCTGTTTCATTTTCTATGTAAGAATTTTGTATCATGCAATGTAGTATTTGCTCTCCAGAAGGCTGAGCCAAAAGTCTTAGTGAAGTAAAGAAATAGTCGAAAAAAAACCTCAACAAAAACAAATTCTAGCCCTATTTTATTCTTTCTGCTCTCATTTATCATTTCTAGAGGTAGGTTCATTGGCAGATTTCTAGAAATCTGCCTTCTTAAAAGCTGTATTGTTCTGTTTGTGCCCTTGTAATATTTTTCGGAAGTGCTTTAGTATGAGTGAACCAACATACAAACATTTTTTTTATCTGTTTCTGATAGTTTCTTAGAAGCAATTTTCAGACCAATATATTTTTTAGAAAATATGCAAGATATGAATCTGAACCACTTGAGACAACTCTAAGATGCTCATAGGCAAACATTACAGTATATCTATATGGTATAAATTTTAATCACTGCTGCTTAATATACCCAGGTAAAATCAATAAAATGTCTTGTTAGTTACTGATAAACTGATGATCACCCTCTTGAATTTTGGTATACTGATATTTTCATTAGTAGATGGTTTTATTTAAATAGCATAATCAGTGGATTTGGTACGAGTACTGAAGATGTATTGTTAGGGGCAGGATTTAGAAACTTGTATCTAAGACCATATCTTAGACAAGTCACCCAAAAGTTGCATAGGACTTTTGCTGTTTCTTCAAGCACCAGGTTTAAATCTAGACATTATGTATAACCAGGCAAGATTTCTCTGAAAGAAAATGTAATTTTCCAGCTGGGACTGAATGTTTGCTAATATGCTGGTTTTGGCTGGGGTACAGTTAATTTTCTTCATAGTAGCTACTATGCGGTTGTGTTTTGGATTTGTGCTCAAAACAGTATCTCATCAATACTTATCAATATCTAAAGGATGGGTGTCAAGAGGATGGGACTGGACTCTTTTCAGTGGTGCCTGATGACAGGACAAGGGGCAACAGGCACAAGTTGGAACAAAGGAAGCTCCACTTAAATATGAGGAAAAACTTCTTTCTTGTGAGGGTGCCAGAGCAGTGGCACAGGCTGCCCAGAGAGGCTGTGGAGTCTCCTTCCCTGGAGACATTCAAACCCCGCCTGGACGCGGTCCTGTGCCCCCTGCTCTAGGTGTGCCTGCTCACGCAGGGGGGTTGGACAAGGTGATCTCTGGAGGTCCCTTCCAACCCCTACCGTTCTGTGATTCTGTGATAATACAGAGATGTTTTTGTTACTGCTGAGCAGTGCTTACATAGAGTCAAGGCCTTTTCTGCCTCTCACCACACCCCACCAGCAAGCAGGCTTGGGGTGCACAAGAAGCTGGAAGCAGACACACATGACCCCAGCTGACCAAAGAGATATTCTATACCATACAATGTCATGCTCAGCATATAAAGCTGGGGGAAGAAGAATGAAGTGGTGGATGTTTGGACTGATGGCATTTGTCTTCCCAAGTAACCATTACACATGATGGAGCCCTGTTTTCCTGCGGATGGCTGAGCACCTGCCCACCCATGGGGAGTAGTGAATGGATTCCTTGTTTCGCTTTGCTTGAGCATGCAGCTTTTCCTTTACCTACTAAACTGTCTTTATCTCAACCCACAAGTTTTCTCACTTTTACCCTTCCAATTCTCTTCCCCATCCCACCAAGGCAGGGGAGTGAGCAAGTGGCTGTGTGGTGCTTAGTTGTTGGCTGGGGTTAAACAACAACAACTACTGCATGCCTTCTCCTGGTGAGACAGGCCCAGTTCCAGTACTATTTCTGTAGACAATAGTCTTGCATCTGCCTGTAGGGGCTAAACCTTTCACAGAACAAAATGCCATTCAAACAAATGTGTTTTTTTGTTTATGGAAATTCAGTCATTTGTGTACAAAATTGTTAGTTCTAGCTCTGTATGCAGAGGGAAAAATTTGTACAAGAGAAAAGGCCAGAGTTTAAAAATCAGTCATTAAGCTTTATCTATAACAGATAAAATTTCACCCTTTTATTGCAAGGAAATAAGACATACTTGGAGTGTGTCTGTGTGTCTGTGTGTAAGGTACTCTTCTCTCTCTCTCTCTTCCTCCCTGCAAATTTTGGGTCCATTGGCTAATTTCAAAAGTTATGTAACAGGTCAAAGTGATTGACTTTCAGTTCCGTACGTATGAGTGTCTGGCTAAGGAGATCCTGCTGTGATCCTCACTGACAAAAGAGGCATCAGCACAACCTTATTCCCTCTTTCAAGGTATATCAGTTTAGGGTAATATCTCCTCAGACTGAAAGAACAGATCAGTCAGAGGGAAAACTTTGACTTCCACTTGCACCTTTTTAGATGTCAGAAAAGTCACTTGGAGATCCCAAACCAGAGGGAAAACAGCTTTTTTTTTTGTTCTGGAATTCATGATATGGCTCATTACTGTGTTGCTTATTCCTGTGTTGGGCTATTTAGGAATAAAGAAACCCTGGGAGGATGGGATGCACAGAGGATGGGACGCACAGAAGAGCAGTTACCCTTCAGCCAACATGTGGGACCCCTGGTCAGAGCAGGGAGGGTGATGGTTCTTTCCCACCTTGACCACAGTCCTCTAAGTTGTCAACATACACAAATAAAAGGAGAGCTGCAATTCCCTGTATCAAATGAATTATCCCAAATATACATATGATTTTTGCTGGAAGTGGTTGTGCCATAAGGTAACATAATAATTGATTTTTAACAGACTAGAAGTCCTTTTGAGGTAAGAATTTCTCATCAGAACTGAAGCCCCAAAATATTAAGGACTGTTTCTCCAGATGGGACCTGTTTTTCTTTGCAGTTAAGTTCTGCAGTTCTTTCAGTCTTTCTTGTCCCCCAGTGCAGGCCCCCAAGCCAATGGTACCTGAACTGCAACACCCATTTACATATTCACTTTTTTTTTCTTTTAGGGATACCTATAAGCACCCCTTCATTTGTCATCAGAATATTAAAGCAGGGATGCCCCAGTCCTATTTTTACAGAGCTACCTCTGAGTCACCACTGGAAAGGACTGTGACGATGGTTAATTTAAGGCTCTGACACTACTGTGTCTTCGTACAGTTAGTATCTGTTTTCCTCACCCTGTCCCTCTGAACCTCTCGGTTGATCAGCAGTGCCATCCAGTGATTTGGGAGTGCTGCACCCAGCTGTGGCTGCTTTGTATGAGACTTGCCCCTGTAAAAGTCACCCAGGCCCCAGGGAGAGCAAAACTTATGCATTTTAACATGGGATATTGCTGCTGACCACTAAGTCTAGGCCATGTACTTCTTCTGCCTCCCATGGGAAGTGGCTCTGTGGCCACAGCTACAGAAGATAAGCTCTTTCCATTTCCCAAGGTCCCCAGAACTGCTGTGCCCCACAGCCAAGACCTCGGAGGTACTTCCAGCTCTGTTCATCACTGCAGGGGCACTCGCTGTTTTAGTAATAGGGACTAATGGGAAGTAGAACATCAGACTTTTACTGTTCCTTTGCTGTCATTTTTGAACTGCGGCTGAGGACAGTTTAGGTGAGGTCATAGCAACAGACTCCTCTGATGGGAAGTTTTTGGAGAGGCAACATGGAGAATAAGCAAATATCAGTCTGAACTGTGCCAGCCATTAGCCAGTGACTAGAGGGGTTGAAAGACCCTAAAGGCTTTTGGAACCACATTGTGAGGAAAATAATGACTGTGCTATGAAAATAAAGAGAATATTCCAGCTCTTGCACATTTCTGGCAGATTTTCATTCAGATGCAGAAGAAAAACAATTCTCCCTACCCTGAACTTCCTGAAAAAAACTCTGCTTCTTAGCACCTCCTGTGAACTCACATCACAAGGAGCCAAAGTGAACTCAGCATAAAAAGATTCAAATATCCCCCCTGCCATGATTAAGTGAGACACCACATCCAAGGGGGAAAATATGCCTCTCGGCCATTTCCCCCAGACTGTAAATGCCTTGCATCTCCTCTTTAGTCCTCTGAGTGTGTCTTTAGTGTTAACACCTATTAATGGTTATGGGGCATTGGCATAATTTTTAATAAGGTATCAGACTAGAGCAGTGCTAGAAAATCTACCTTGGAGACCCATGTCTGGGTCAACATAACTCTGGACTCTTCCAAGTGAACCCTCTGGGGATGGGAGACAAAATGGCTTTGTTTTATTCTTTAAGGAGAAAGCCCTTGGAAGATTGAATCCATCATTTTAGGACTAGCTCTAACTTGTGAACTCCCCTTACCAATTTCTTCCTCAATTTTTGTGAATTAAGCCTAAGCCCATGTAGTTCTAATGCTAGAATTTTTATTCTACAGTTTTTATTGAGAACATTACAGTGGATTTGCTGTATCTGACTGAATTAATCATTTTCAGATTTAGAGAAGTCTGTTTTGAAAGACCAGGGAAATAGCATGTCCAAAATGATATAGTTGTTGTTTAATTGAGGTCTAACTTCTTCCTACAACAACCAGAAGAAACTTGTGTTGCCAAGGCCTCCTAATATTGGTACTGCATGCCTTTGACAACATGCAAGGACTGAACATAACTTTCATTAATTGAATTCTCTTTTTCCTCATTGATATTCAAGATATTTTGGTAGCTGGGCCATTTCTTTCCTGTGCATACCTGAATACAGAAGTGATAAAACAACAGGTTGAACTTAAAGCACTGCAAATATAAGTACAAGGGTAAAATTTGCAGGCTAGGAATAAAAGGATAGGACTGATGAGGGTCTAATAAGACATCTCAGCCACCTTTATGTGATCCATATGCTCAAGCACATTTGAGTTTGGGTTTTTTTTTGTGGTTTTTTTTTTTTTTTTGTTGTTTGTTTGTGGTTTTTTTTGGGGGGTATTTTGGTTAAAAGATTCAGGAAATAAGATTCCTCCATGCAGTTTTATTCATGAGCAGCTCTTCATTTGGTGTCTGACTTTCAAACTATGCTGGGCAGATTTTCTTAAACTCACAGGTTGCATAGTATTTCCTGATAGGAGAGGTGTAACTCCCTTAAATGAGTTTGTAAGCGGGAATGCTCACATAAGTAACTGAGGTTACTCCTTAAAATATCCTTTTCCAAAAAAATATTGCTGACTCCAAGCTTGTCCATTGGAATATTTCTCAGAAAGTTAACAATATATATCCAGAAATGAAACACAGTGTATTTGATTGGGTTTTTTTTCAGAAAACTTTTACAGTAGCTGCTCTCCACTGCTTGTGGTAGTCTAATGTTTTACCTGATGGTGTTGCTTTTGGGAAGACAATAAAGCCAAGGCTTTTCATAAAGTGGAGGTTTCTCTTGTAGATTAACCTAGTGCTTACCCACAGGCACAGGCTTCAGTTCTGGTACTTCTAGATTGTTTAAGCCAAAACTTACATTAAATGACCCAAAGACTCTTTTCCCTAAGGTGTGACTACCCTGAAATGACCCAGCACTGCTGAGGCTGTGAAGTCCCACCCCAAACAATCCCAAAATGTCTGCCTTCCGTAACAATTTCAGGATAGACACTCATGTAAATGGTGTAATCTGTTTTGAGATTAGAAAACAAAACCCACCCTTTCCACAAGGAAAAATATCACAAGCTTTGTGAACTGCAGTAAGCTTCTTGATGTAGGTTAGGCCTACTGTTTTGGGCAGAGATCTCAACAATGGAAGTTCTGTCTGTAAAAAAGAAAAAGGATTAAAAAGTAGAATCATCTCTCTAAAGTATTGTCATTTGTGCAATTGGATGGGTTGAAGTTCAGCTGCTTGCTTTTATTATTTTCCATGAAAATGGTAAAATAAAAAGATAATGGGAAACTCTGCCAGCTGTACATTTACAAAATGTTTGCAGTTAGTTTTGTGACTCCCATGCCTTGATTCTATAAAATCCTATTTCCAAATTTGCTTAAACCCTCATACCTTAAACTAAGAAGTACTAGTTAATTCAAGTATCTGACAAATAGCACAGATTCCTATTCCTATTACAAGTCACCCAGCTGGAATAAAAATGCCCCACTGCTTGCCAAATCAACACCATCACAGCTCAGAGATAAAATTGTAACTGAATACTCTCACGGGCACAATGAAACTGTCCTGAAATGCTCCCTGCTCACAGCAAGTTGGGTAAAAGTTACTTAGGTCTTAGTACTCAGTGTTAAATTTTCTGCTTCCAAGGTTGTTTTTTCACTCCTTGCTTCCTTCCCTTGGAGGTTTGTCTAATGCATTTCTCTATTTGGGTACATCATATAAAATCACACAATTCCTTAATATGGAATTACTTTATTGCTACCAAGAAATTGCACATTACGGCAACCAGTCATCAAACACTAACCCATGGATTTTGATTTATATACCCCATAAGCTGTAATCAACTTGTTGCACATGGTAGCACTGGTATGTTGCCCCTTTTCAGAAGTAATATCTTCACCCATGGAAAGTCATTACATCTATGGCAGATCAGAGGTAGAAACTGGGAGGTCAAAGATTATTGGAAAGACACCTCCAGAAAAGGTCTCCACTTTTTATTTCCCTTGAAAATGTTTTTGAAAGCCCATCAAATTCTGTGGCTTTTGCCAAATGACCTGTGAAATAATCATCCACAGCTGTGGTTGTAAGAAGCATTACGTACCACTGCTGGCACTCACATTGATCTGATGAAATCTTTTTAATGTGAAATCATCAAGCCTTTGAAAAGATGAATCCGTGTATCATGAAAGAGCATGACACACATTTTGGAGGAACAAAGGATCCCTACCATCAACAGCAGCAACTATTGAAAATAAGAAATACAGAATATATTTCTGGGAATGTACCTGAAATTGCAGATGATCTGCTTTGGGGATTACTCTGGCATAGCAACAGAAAGTCACATGCACAATATAGAAACTCTCTCACTGGAAGAAACTCTGTATAGAAACTCTGATCCAACTTATTCTGTGGAGAGGACCAAATTAGAGTTTGAATTGTGGCTTGGTAGATTCTGATGTATATTTAGGACACATTTATACCCCTTTTACTGGGTTTGAGATTACAAACCCAGTTTGTATCAGAAGCTCAAGATGAGAGTGAAAGGTTTATACAAATAATAAGGCTGAATTGTGGAAGCTGTTTACTTACTAAACCATATTGTACCTCTTTTTTGTTTGTTCACTGTGTCAGAACTATCAGTGGGAGACTGTATCCCTTGAGAGATGAGTTGATATTTTTGATGGTCTTTCCTCCTTTTTCTTTCTCTGTGTTTTTCCATTGTCTTTTTGATCTCTCTTCCTTGCAGCTTTCCTAAGCAGCAGTAACGTGTTACAGGCTCCATGGTTGTTTCTTTGATGAAAGGAATGTCATTGTCTGACACCAATCAGCTACATCAATGATAAAGGTGAATGTTTCACATCTTGCTTTCTGAGGTTCATGTTACCAGCTTGAAGACATGAGCTGAAAAATGGAGGAAGTTCAGCTGATCTGCTGGCCTCAGCTTATTGTTTGTTTGCCTCAAGAAAGTTACCTTCACAAACATATTTTTTTATTTTAAACTCTTCTAAAGCATGGACTGTTAGATTCTGCAGTGCATTAAATGTGACTATGTGTCACACATAAGCACAGCACATGGTTCTACTTATTAACCTTATTAATAGAAGAGAGTAGAAAGCAAGCCTTGCATACAACACCAACACAGATGGCCACCCTCTGATGAATTCACTGCCAGGCTGTTACCAAGTACCTCACAACTGTTTGCTCTTGTGCTGCACACCTGGGACTTGCTGGCAGTGGTCTTAAGATGCCTTTCTAATTTCCAGGTTTAAAACTGGTAATTGTTAACCAATGTTTTCCCATACATGTAATTAATCTGGGAGCTGCCTTTCTTCTGATTTCTTCTTTGCCAGTGTGTTTATCAGCTGGCAGAAAAATCTACTTGCTCACTGTTTGAGAGGGGTAATGAGTGCATTATAAACTCCCCAAACTCAAACACAGCTCAGAATGGCACTCTCCTCATGTGATGAGACAGCAGAGAGAGAGAGAGACAGAGATGCACAAACACCAACCTCTTTCCATGTTGTCTGCCTGTGACTTAGAGTATCCTGGCCATGAGCTGGGATTCAAACCAGTGTTTAGAGCTTAACAGGCTAGGAAGGATGACTGGGTCCAGTTTTGCCTTCCAGATCATGGGATGGTAAATTCGCAGAGTTTTGACTCAGAAACAGAGCACCTTTCTGTGTTCTTTTATTTGGATCTTTCCTGAGAGCTGTGCAGCAGAGGGTGCTTTCCTTTCTGATCCCTGGGGAGCATGTGACAAGGAGTGTAGCCCCATGTATCTCCCTGTCTCCCAAAGGCAGAGAGGGAACAGCAGGTCTCCTCTCAGACCCACTGCCTCCAAAAACTTATGACTTTAGGAACTTTCTCCCATGCTGTCAAATCTTGGAGGCCAGCCCCAGGAGCAGAGTGTTCTGCAGAATGGTCTTGCTGCTTCACAGCAGCTTCTCTGGGAATGAAATAAAGCAGTGTAGCAGGTGTCCTTCTGTTGGAGTATCCATGGTAGCCCAGAACTATTTTGAAGCAAACATACAGAAGGCCTTAGTGATTGCTACATCATAGTCACAGGGAGGTTGTAATGCTTTCTCCATGCTTTTAGTTTGATGACAGTGAGTTTTGGATACACACCAATAATTTCTGGAACTTGCAGGCTGTCTACCAAAGCAAGTTTACATATCAGCTCAGCTAGATTCAGTTGCCTCTGAAGCAGAAATCCTGTGTAGCCCTCACTAGTTGCTGGAGTAAAGTGGTTGTAAGCAAAATCTGGATAAATTTTTTTTTAGTCCACGTTTCCATTGACTGAGCCCTACATTCATTTAAAGGCAATTCCAAAATGTAGGAA
>VZTV01117056.1:198-12225 GCA_013400875.1 Anhinga rufa
ACTATTTATCCGCAACTTTCTACAAAAGGCTCCCTTACTAGCATTTAGCAAATATTCCTGTGGAAGTAACTCTGGCAGCTTATATCAATACCACCTCTCACTTCTTCTAAAGAATTATTATCTCCTTTCCTTCCATTTCTAAAGACAAATAATTATGCCTCTGTCCTGGATCACAGAATTTGATTCTGTCCAAATCAAAACAGCAAAAAAAGTTAATTCCAGCATATATCACAGTTTGCCTAACAAGTCAATAGACTAAATCCTTAAGTTATCCTCTAAATTAGGTAACCAGACCCAAAAATAAGCAAGAGAGGAATGGCAGGGGTAGAATGCTTTATATACCATGTTCCAAATGTCATGGCTATTCAAAATGTTTCAAGTCTATGGTGTCCTCCTAGAGGAGGTCCATTCCTTTCCATAACTTCTGAGAACAAAAGGATCTCAATAGATTTAAACAATATTATAAGGAGGAGGGGGAAAAAACTAAACCACAGCCTTGACAGTAGAGTGCTTCAATCTGTTTAGGACCCTGAAAGTAAAAAATCAGCACCTTAAATTGGACTCTCAATCCAGTATGGACCCACCATCCCAGGTTCTCCCTCTCTAAGCATGATTCCCCCTTCAAAGTAATATTTGTAAGTATGATCAAGAGCACAAAGCCACACACAAACAAGTTTTCTTAATAAAAAAAAATTCTAAACCAAAAAACCTATATGAGAAACCACATTAATACAGTGTAAAGTTGCATGGCAATGCATAGAAGGGTCAAATGTCAGAATCCAGATCAACTTCTTAGACTTAACTCTATGCTGATGCATATATTTCATGAAAAAGACTTGAGTTATTGAGCCAGAAACTACTTTTCATAAAGCCTGAGCTCAACAGAAAAGATAATAAATGTGCATTTCACCTGTCTAGATTAACACTATTCTCATATTCAATGCCTCCTTCTATCTTTGCTGTTTACCTCAAGTTACTTGCATGACAGCAGCTCACACTGCTAAAGGCACGTACTAAAGATTCCCAGGTAAATCCAGACGCAGGGTTCAGTTCCTATATCCTCACCTGGTCTTTACAGAGCTTTTAATTTGATACTGTGAATCCAGACCTGTCCCTCACATGCGGGAATTTGATCTTGAAATGAACATTAGGCCTTTTAAGTTCCAAGCTCATTTCTTAATTCCTAGAAAATCCTTCCTCTCCTCCTGAGAAAGAACCCTTTAAATGATCAGTTTTCCAAGCTGTGTTCTTCTACAGTCTGGGAATACTAGTACACCAGCAAAGAGCTGAAGCAGCGTGTTTCTATCAGATGGGCCCAGTCCAAGTTTAACATGAAGCAGCAGTCAGATGTTACAGAGCAATGAAAGCGGGAAGGCTTCTCTTATCCTTAACCACAGCCTGGCCAGATGAAGCATCCAGGATCTGGGTATCACGCGATCGTGCCACTGTGTAGAACAGAAGGAAAGGCCACAGGGACTGGAGTCAATCTCCAAATGTCTCATGCAGGCAATGACAAGGGTGGGAAAAGCATGCTAAAAATTTAATCTCAATGAAAGGTAGTTTCCCCATATTCCAACTGACCAAAAATTTCCAACAAACTGTTATCTGCCTTGAAAGATTAAGTGTTTTTAAGGAGTGGATCTCTCAACACTTTTCAAAGAAGCAATGGCAAGTTTCAGTTTGTTCTGTATGCGACGATGAGGACGTCGCATAGCATGCCACATCTTGCCATCTAAGCTGTATTTAAAATACCTATTAGCATCTGAGATTCAGAGGGCTGAATTTGTCACATGCTACAAGTTTAATGTAGTCAGTTCTTCAGAGTTGAACAGCAAAAGCAGTTTCCTCCTCCTACAAAAGTATTAAAGAACAAGTTTTCATATACTTTTCTCAGACCTTCTTTTACAATATGGCAGTCCCAGAACTGCAATAAAGATACTACTTTTGATGTTAACATGGAAAAGTTGCAATTTTTCTTCACTCTGCTTCTACACTGTGCTCTTTTCCAAGTCTTCACAAAGGCAAAGGCAATTTTTGTAGAAATTTGAAACAGTGCTTTAATTCCCAAATGCATTAAGTCTTTCTGAAAGTTGTTTAGAGGGATGAAAGTTCAAGCTCTCTCCTGCACAGGTGACATTACAGATGAAAACATGGTTAAGCCTGCTGGATGGTATATGAACATTAGAGAAGTCAAACCAAACTCAGGAATTTGGTTTTGTTCTTAAATTGTGCACAAATGTTTAGGGGGAAGAAAAGTTTGGTTTGTAACAAAGCAGGCATTATGAATACAGAAATATCTTTGCACCAAAATCCAAACAACCTTCACCAAGCCATATGGACTAACAGTTGGTTAAATGGAGACCAAACAAGATTCTGTCCTTCAAGTAGAAGGATACATGGCTAACAAGGGTACATACTCTTAATGATGATAACTCATGGATAACTCGTAACTTGTACAAGCTAGTCAAGGAAAGAAGACATCTATCAGCCTACAAAAAAAAAATTACTTGAATGCTTACTTCTTCACCTGCTTTCTAGTTCAGCAAATACTATTTTACACTAAATTAATAATTTCCAGTATGTGCTGGAGCCATAGGACATCCTGTCGCTGACAGTTATGGTCATCCTCCAGGCACACAAGAGGTAGATTGAATTCTACAGAGGCCCTGGTTAAATGTTTCTACCAAAACTTTTGATGAAAAGGGGTGATTCACCAGTTCTCCCAAATGCTAATTCCCCACCATCTGTACCAAGTGGGAAATTTTTAAGTTGAACCTTACTACAAAGACTGCATTCCATTTGATTGAACCAAATACTTCATTCTGATGCTATGCAAAAAAGAAACATTAGAGAGGAAAAAATTACATGTCCTTAGACTATGTGATTCACACCTGCTGCGAGCAGTTTTCTCACTATAAATGAAAGTAATAAAAAGAGAAGGCAAGAAGCAAATTCTTTTCATAAATGTCTAAATTAACAATTATAGTTTTACCCTAGGTTACTACATTAAGTAGCTACTAATACTAAGTGAAGGGATGATTCCAGATACTACTGCAAACCAGTTGTTGGCAAATGCAGCCCTTCAGCGCCATGGCAAACGAAACAGCTCTGTCCAGTGAAGCTAGAGGCAGAAATGTCCTTCTGCAACCAACTTCTGCACAGCAGCAGCTACTGTTATAAATACACAACGCCCAGAAATATTATGCACCATTTCACAAGAATAAAATATAGATGGTGTTTGCATTCTCTCATAATACAAAATTTCATAACAAGTGGAGTAATGAGTTAGAGTAGATGACCTAGGTAGGTTTCTTTCTTCTAAACCTAAGAATGGATGTTGAATCAAGCAAATAACAGTGGAATAAATAAAGAAATAGCACAATTACTGTGCTGATTTTTTTTATTACTAGTCTAAATATGAGTCAAAGCCTGTAATTTTTTTAATGTCCTTCTTCAAAATAGAAGACATAATGGACTATTAGGAAATGTTCTTCCAATGCATGCATTGATTACCCATAACACCGTGCCTATTAAAACAAAGATTCTTCTAAGCACAGAAATGAAGTCATTCCAGTGTTTCCTAAGGGCACACAGTCCATCTTTTCCAGCAGCTTGCTCTCTGCAAGGTAACAGACATTTACAGTGATTGTTGAACAAGTTTTTATTGTTTTTAGAACAATTTTATTGTTTTTATTTTATGTTAACAGAATTTCGAATGTCACACAACATTTATTTCTAATAATGTCTCCAACTCAGACACACTGCTTTAAATGGGAAGGGGGAAAAAAATACTGGAACTTTATACAAAATGTAGTCTAACATCCCAAGCAAGAGTCCACTGAAGTGAGTGGAAAGGATAGCTTCAGTGAGCTTTGATGGATTTTGAATCAAACTCAGTTTAAGGATTATTATAAAAACTATTTACAAATCGTTTTGGGGGAGAGACAAACAGTAAAATAATTGCTCATTATTGCATTTGCTTTGTGAATATTTTTAGCAACTCCTGATGAAAAGTCATAATATAGCGTTGGAGCAGATATACACAGATCCTTGAAAGGACAAAAAAAAGGACAGGTATCCATTACCACAGAACTTTCCTGTAGTGGTAGAACATTAATAAGGGAGTAAAGCAAGCCTCACAAATGGGGCAGAGCCAGTGATTTATGTATGCATCATTCTAGTACATTCTACGTTCTAAAACTGATCCCTCAAAAGACAAAGTAAAACTTGTGCAATTAATGCTTATTTTTCAATAACTTCCTAATTAAATATTATAGTAAGATGTACAATCAGAAAGACTTTTACCCCAACCCACAGTGGTATTCAGTTATGGATACTTATGAAATGGAATGGATTTAAAGCCTTTACTTTCAGAAGAAGACAGATAAAAGCAAGACTTAGGATTTGACCAATTAACTTGCTCGTATATCGTATATCTTTGGGGGGGAAATATCTCTGCCAGAACTGGTATCAGAACAAGAGTGCTACTTTGATATCTGAGAGTTAAAAAAGAGCATGCCTTCATAAGCGTCGGAGACCCCAAAGACTTATACTGAAGTGCAACTACATGCAATTACGTGGACTGATAAAAGAGACTTTTGCTTGTATAAGCTGGCACTCTAGACACATTTTAAATACTTTTGTGAGTCAGGAAGACCTTTGCACTCAGAGATGACCTTCCACCAGAACAAACTAGGTAAACTACCTTTCAAATTATTTAAAAAAAGGTAAATCCTACTGAAATGTGGAACATCTACTTAACTACATTTGAAGAGGAATATACATTTCAGAAAACTAGATAAAACCTGTACGCTACAATTTTCAGCAGCTGTTAAATGAATCCTAGAGGCTATACTCTCAGCATATGACAGACTTCAACAGGAAACATCTACACCCTAGACGTTTCCCTCCCCCCCGCCCCACCTTCTGATTGAGGGAAGCAGCTAGTATGTCTCCAGGAGGAAAAGTACCTGGCCCAAATTGCACCATGAGAGGAAAAGCTTCAGCTGGCTGGGAATCCATATGTTCTACCCCTCTTCCCCAGTTTTCTGCTGTGCCTCAGAAACCTGCTGACAGGCACAGCAGCTGAGCTAAATAACCAGTCAGAAGACACTGACAAAATTAACCTCATATAAAGGTCTGATAATGGCTATATTTATATAGGCAAGTGTTCAGCAGCTCTTTTTTTGCAAAATCTCAACAGATGACATTTGCTCTCTCACCAGATGAGATCTCCAACCACCGACGCTCCTCTTCCCTTGGAGGCTGTTACCCTCACCTCCAGCTGTAAAATAGTACTCCACAACCTAAATGCAGTTCTAAGTCTGAATGGAGAGATTGATAAACAACCCAAGATATCCAATTCAATATACCAACTGCTACCCAATTTCTAAATAGATATAGGGAGCTGAAAAACAAGCTTTAGCAGTTGATATTCCTTCTCTCCTCATGCCCCCCTCCCCCCAAAAAATCACTCTTCCGACATACACATTTTGCAAGCAGCTAACAGTGAGAGCCAGGTTAAAATACACACTCCTGCAGGAAAAAACGTGTAGCCAAGATAAGAAACTAAAGAGTAACGTTCTTATAATCTCAGTGAGACAGGACACTCGATCCTGTCTTCGTCTTACACTACTTGATGCCCGATTACCAACTTCAGGATGGCAAATAATTTCCAAGGTAACCTCACCGCCCTTCCCCTTTTCCAGCTCAGAGCCACTAAACATCCCCACTTACACTTTTGCCTTCATCCCCTCCGTCGGGCACGGGCTCTTTTCTGCCTAAACAAGGCATTATTTCTTCTGCTGCTGCTCCTCTGTCCTTCCCAATGTTTCCTCCTTCACTCCCCAGCTTCAACCTCTTCCCCTCAGGTTGAGAATCATCCGCGTCCTCCCTCCTCATCTTGCCGTCTCTGCCTCGCTGCTTCACCACGTCTTCTGGGCTGCCACAGCAATTGGACATTTTTTAAGTGTTACGGACTTTTTAAAAGACCGGTGAAGCTGCCTTTTTGGTGGGGATTTGGCTTCTGAGAGCTCGTTATGCTCTCGCTCCTCTTAAATCTGTAAGCGGTGTTTCGAAGCCGTTGCAGGAACCGCACATAGCACTTCTGTTTCTCTGCCGCCCTCTCCTGCCCAGCGGGTAGCACTGTGCCCGAGCCTGCACCCAGCGCACGCCGCTCGCAAGCTTCTTTCTGCGTTCCACCCCCTGCACCTGATAAAAAGTAATAACCTTCCCCATATTGATTGTATGCACAATTCTGCTGCTTACGTTGCCAAAACCCTTGTACTTCTGTTCTACCTGATCCAGAGTAATTGCGTTTCCTTAAAGTACAAAATATTTGCTGCACCTTCTTTAAATCCAAATTTACCTCTGTCCCCGAGGGACGTAGGGCTTTTGGTTCTATACCGTTACTGATGCCAAGAATGATTACCCATTAAATGTAAAGATTGCTTTAATTCCAAACAGCCTTTTTCAAAATTATTTCATTATAGCTCTTTTTTTCTTTAGAAGAGCATCCTTACTTTGTAAATTACCTTTGTATGTTCTAAATTCATATTCCACGTTGTCACATCAACTTTGCACAATGTGTTCTGGTCCTACGGCTGTAGGAATGAGATTAAAATGAGATTAGGACAACCCAACATGACAGTTTAGAGATCCTTGTTGCTCTGTCAGCCAGGTTACGAAGACCACCAACATATATAATCAAAGGATTGGTGTAATAGCTGGACTTTTTTTTAAAAAAAAAAGAACAATAAGCTAGTGTTTTCACATATAGGCTACAATACGCTGCTTCACCTCATTCTTCCAATACAGGAAGCAAGAGGAAGTAGATTTAAAAAAAAACCCAAACGTAATCTGAGTTCTGTTTTTTCCTGCTTAAGTGCCTGTAGATTTAAGTGAGGGTCTGTTGTGGTTTAGTCCCAGCCAGCAACTCAGCCCCACGCAGCCGCTCGCTCACTGCCCCCACCCCTGTGGGATGGGGGAGAGAAGCAGGAGAGCAAAAGCAAGAAAACTCATGGGTTGAGGTAAGAACAGTTTACTAATTAAAATAAAATAGCAATAATAGTAATGATAATAACAATGATTAGGATAGTAATAATATAATTAAAAGTAAAAGAACCAGGGAGAGGAACAAAACCCAGACAAAATCACAAGCGGTGCAACCGCTCACCACCCGCCGACCAACACTGTCGGTTCCCCAGCTGCGATTGCTGCCCGCCCCGGCCACCTCCCCCAGTTAACATACTGGGCATGACGTCATATGATATGGAATATCCCTTTGGCCAGTTTGAATCAGCTCTCTTGGCTGTGCCCCCTCCCCTCCCGGCTTCTTGTGCACCCGGCAGAGCATGGGAGGCTGGAAAAGTCCTTGACTAGTTCAGCACTGCCCAGCAACAACTAAAAACATCCGTATGTTATCAGTATTATTGTTACACTAAGTCCAAAACACAGCACTGCACCAGCTACAGTGAAGAAAATTAACTATCCCAGCTGAAACCATAACAGGTTCCTTACATCTTGCAGAGTGAAGTAAATCCCTAAGAAGCCCTCTGCAAATATCTAGAGATGTTCTAGTCAGGGACTTAGGGACTAAGCTTCAGAAGTGGTGACAGTCAGTTGTGGGTGAATGCGTCTAATCAAACTGTCCAGTATTTCCAATATTCAACAAGGTATGTCTTCCAGAATCTGACAGAGGGAGTTAATCTGTGTCCCAGCATTGATTTCACTGATGTTATGGAGTAGCATTTAGTTTGAGCAAATAACATTAATTATTCAAAAAGGAACACAGAGGGGAGTAATCCTAACAGGTATCGGTCATTCCAGATACCCCAGCCAGACCTGCAGAAGTGTAAGGGAACATTTCTGATAGTTAGACCCAAGATGTGCAAGTCTACACACCCAGAACTAAAGCCATTAAACATCTACTAATAAAACTTCTTGTCATAAAAGGGTGGGCATTTGCCTCAGTCTATCTTGCAGCTGTAAATACTTTCAGAGTTGGATGAACACAAGCCAAGTGGGCTTAGGGGAGGAAAAATAAAACTGCTAGGCTCTTTAGATGGTGCTAAACACATGCCCTGTAACCTGCAGTGGTCTAGTCCCACAGCTCAGCCTTCGCTTTTGAATCGTGTCCACTTGTGATTAACCATCTATAGAAGTAACCTGCTTGGCTGATAATTTTGATCCTCTTCAATAAACAAAAGGTTGTCAGCGAGAGCATAGCCAGGCAGCTACTGCAGGAAGAATTTCACTCTAGATGAACACTCATGCCCCAGTTTTCAGATCCATGAGTTCCTGCACACATATAGCTCAGGAGAAAAGGAAAGCTTTAAAACACTGCTCAGTATCCTCATCAACAGCAGCAGCAGAGAGCAACAACTGGGATTTTGTACAAAAGTTACATGCCCTATGCAGAACTGTTGACTTACAAAAATCCGTCACCCTCTCTCCCTGCTTATTGCCAACGTGATTCAACACTTCCCTATGCCCTTCTCTCTAACCTTTCCCACCTTTCCCTCTGGCTTAGAGCTCTTTCAAGGAGTTCTGCAACTGTTCGGATCATCCCCTGTACTGGAAGGTGCAGATTTACACACTAAGAGCAGTCAGACTGCAAAAGCCTGAAGCTTTCTTCTTTCTAGTGTTCGTTCACCACTCATACCTGCTTTTTCCATCATATCTGTCCCACCATGTCCTTTAATCCCATTTTCTATTTCTGCTTATTCTTTCTATACACTCCCCCATATTTCCTAAAATACTAAAAGACAGAAATAATCCTGAAACTAACATTTTGTTTTGACTGTCATACTGTTCAGGCAGATAGCGTATTTGTACAGTAAACTGCACCAATGCTGGTTGGAACAGTTCTCCATCCAAAAGCTTTGATTTCATAGAATCAAAGTGCTTTGCAAGAACTTGCCAGTTCTACCAGTATTTTATCTGTGTTTGAACTGGAACCAGGCAGCTACACAGGCTGCCTCAGTGACCAGTCCAGCCCATTCCTGCCAGCTGCTTGCCAGGCAGCTGCCTATCTCTGTGCATACTTGTGTCTCCAGGCTGTCTTGATCATAGGCAGAATCTGCTTCTTCCAAATTAAAAAATAAAACATCCAGATCCTTGTTTTTGAAGCATAGCTGCTGTTTTTGAAGAAATGAAAATTTACGGAGACAGATACTGTATTTTTGTTTCTAATTAAAAGCAAACATTTTTGAAATGTCATTTTCATGCAAAGAAAAGGAGAAATGGCAAGACAACAAATAAATTCTCTGTTGGTATTCAGAGAGAGAAGGTTGAACAGGCCTTTTCTTCCTGTTACTTAGCGTGCAAATACTGTATGGCAAGAATAGTTAGTTGTTACATTTTATGTTTCTATGGATCCCTTATATTGGGCAGTTCTCCAAGACATTAGCCTACACTATAAGTTTAAGTAGAAGCACCAGGCTTTATGCATGGGGCTCACTTCAGGAACAGGGTCCAAATGTTTCAGATCATTATAAATTTCAGAAGAAGATAAAGTTATCAACCTGGGAGAAGAGTCAGTGCTACAGAGGTATCTAGCTGCCTTCATTATTCTGTGTTGCTACATCCCTTGCTTAATGTCAGCCTGATTTACTGTTTCACCTTCTGACTTGACTAGATAGTTAGCTTAACAACTAGCATCTTGGCCGTATTCACTCCTTTCCCTTCTTTTGACAGAAGTCACTTTATACCTAACGAGCATTTTTAGATTTCAAGTCCAGTGTTGGTTCCTCACAGAAGCCTTCTGATCATGAGCCAGCTAGAGCAATTAGCACAACTCACTAAAATCTAAGAGGCTATTAACTAGGAAAGTGTGCCAAACTGAGTAACAGAGAGCTTTGAGCCCTTGGGAATTCTCACACAACCTGCTTCCAACACATTTCTGCTTGGAATCATTGTTAAAATATGCAATAATATCAACAACAAATCAGAATGGCCAGACCTTCACAGGTATCTTATGCAATATTATTCTCAACAGTCAGTCCAACTCTAGGCAGCATCTCCTCTTGGACTGTAAGGTATGCTAAGTGTAACACAGTAGGCACGCTGAGCATCCTAGGGCACTGTTCTGAGTCACCAGTGCTCAAACTGAGAGTTACAAACACATCTTTGGATAGGGCTTACCAAAAAACCACTACAAAATTCCCTCTGATCTTTGTCTCTCCCTTCTCTACCTTCTTACAGAGGGGTCCTCTCTAACAGCAAAGAAAAAACGCCAGTGCTCACCTGGAACCAAACAGGGAGCAGTAGCTGGGATGAACATGAGGGAGAGCAGCTACACCTCTGTTTATGTATGCTCTGGATACCTGTGCACATGCTTGTGTGGCCTACAATCTAGGCAAAGAAACTTGCACTTCTCCATTTCAACCTGTTGTGCAACATCAAACCACACCAAGACACGAGGCAGTTGTAGTGTGATGGGAAGTGTGCCGCCTCCTGCGGGGAAGCCACCTGAGGGCCATGGGATTTGGATGCAAGGAACCAGGGAGCAGACAGGGGTTTAAGCAGAGGTGGAAAGGGGAAAAAAACCACCCTCGGCTGTAAAGAATGTTTATTTTTATTGCATCTGTTTTACAAATAAACAACTGAAATATCATGACAGTTGTTTCAGTTCAGGGGGTGAACTTCATCTCCTGGAAAATGCCAGGATGGTGCCTATGCATTATTTGCATCCTACTTAATCTCTCAGAGTTTGAACTTGGCAATGATCTCTTCATTAGGCTCTTCTAGGAAAACAACACTCATAGCAAATTTCAAGTTTCAAGGACAGATTGGCCAAGAGACTATATTGTTACCTAGCTGTGCTCCCATGGAAAGCCGGCAGGTTCAGCGTAAGTGGAGTTAGACCACTCCCAAGTGATTTTGCAAGTCACCTCAACCACCATAACAACCACCATAACATAGAATTTTGGTATATTCATAGATTTTAGTGTCTTAATGAGTAAAATGATAGGAATTACCTCAGAATGGCATTTATCTCAGAGCACTATGATGTTTAATTTAATGGAATACTTGTTGCATTCCCTTAGCTCACCTTAGTTGGCAAGCCAATGTAAGACTAAGCTTCTGATTTAAAGCCCTCTAATGTATTCCTCTTTCACAGTGAAAACACATGCTCTGTAAGTCTATTCATGTTGCAAGACAAGATAAAATGCCAGTCCTGCCAATGAAAGGCAATATAATCAGCAGTAAAAGCTCAGATCTCTTTTCATACATGCTCTGATAAAAAGAAAAGGAACAACAGAACAACAGACAACTTACCCACTTGCAAAATTACTTTAATGGGAGGAGAATGGAGTTGTAAGTTTACGTTAATCAGGTAATTTGGCACATCTGATTGTTACAAGGAGGACAAGTTATTTTTTAATAAGTCTGAAAATGAACCAATAAGTATGGAAAATTAATTTTTCATTTATTTTGCTATTGCTTCCAAATTAAACTATGCATCTCATCATTGTAATTACTTATAAAAACTTAATACATATTTCATTATTCTTTATCATTACTGTTTTATGTTCACCAACAAACATTGGAGGCACACTGTTTATAGCTTCAGGTTTCCCTATAAATTTAATTTGCTCCGTACTAGGACCAGAGAGAGAAATAATCTTTTTACACGGTGGCTTCCGTATTACCTATATGTCAAAATATAATTGCAAGCAACATGTCATCATATAAACCAAAGTGATATTTTTGTCTAGAACTGTTGAGACATTTGGGTTTCTAGGGATATGATCCCAAACCTTCACGCAGTTCTTCAAAAGGTACTGGAACAGCTGTAGGTATTTGCAAAGGCCTCTGTAGCTTTCACGAGCACTTTGGAACTAGAGTTGTGAAATCATACAGCAGCTTCAAAATAGCCCCTTGCAGGTGACATGTAATAAATAAGATTTGGCAAAAAACAGAACTACAGAAATCCTCCTTCCCACTAACAGCATTGTGATACAACTTCCCTGCATGCCGTGTGCACCTAACAGGAGGACTGCAGCTTAGGAAGAACACTTGGAT
>VZTV01117065.1:219-11780 GCA_013400875.1 Anhinga rufa
AAATCTATCAAATAAGTAGGCCAGATTGCAAAAAATATTAATGCATCTTGCCATGACAGTATAAGAAGCTAGAAATAAAGATGGTCAGGTAATTTGTTAGTAAAAAATATTATTTGGAAACAAAAAATTTCGTAGTTTCCTTCCTGCATTCTCTCCACAAATCTGAATGGTGTTAGCTCAGTATCAATTAATTGTTACTAGTGGGTTATGACAAAAAGTAATGAATTATGTTGTTTGTCAGAAAAGTAGTGCTTTTTTATTGCTGCTAGTGTCATCTGCTTTCTTCTCCACCTAAGCTACAAATTGTCCGCTCTGTTTAGCACTCCTATAATTGACTTTTATTTCTAATAGAGAACAAGATTGAAGATTATTTTTTTATGCTAATCAAGATGTTTAGCATCGTCATCTCTGTTCTGAAGAGTGTTGTTCTTATGCACTATGATTAATTAATTCCAACTTTGTAAGAGCCACTGGAATAATTCCTTCCTGCATCTAAAGGCTCTGAAGAACAAGTTCTCCCACTTGGGGCGATGTTTGAAATTTGTAACTGCATTTAAACAGATTTTCCATTATGTAGAGGGAATTACGTGTATCATTTAAGCTGCCATTAATCATTACTCGTTGTATGTCCTTGTCCAGATGTGATTGTATTGATAGCTCACAAGTTCTTCTCTTGAAAAAAATGTGTTTGAAAGTACCTTTTTATCTAGAACTGGGTAATATTCTGACATATATCCGTTTCTGGCTTTCAGTCAAAGAAGATTGGAATGTCAGGATCACAAAGCTAAGAAAGCAAGTAGAAGAGATATTTAATATGAAGTTTGGTAAGTTACATGTTAAACGAACTGTTTTATATTGCTGCTGTGTTATAAAACTTGTCTGTAAAAAGAGTTTTAAATTTTACTGTACTTATTTAAACAACAGAAACGTGCTAGGTCAGATGTGGAAACTTGACTCCTCTCACGTACTTTTTACTGACTCTTCCCTATAACTGACCTAAATGACTTTGTAACAATGTCCTAGGCCATAGTTTTTCCAGTTGCGTGACAGAGATGATATGTGCACAAAAAGCTTTTGGATGAAAAAAGTTCTCAGAAGAAGGTATTAGGCACTGTAGACTTGGATGTTATCTGTAACAAGATGGATGAAGTTGCCATTTGCAATTAATTTACAGAAAATAATAGAAAATCTATTTAAATATTTCTTTTGGGTTTTTTTATTATCTCTGAGTAGCAGAGCTTCTGTAAGCCAAGCTTCTTAAAATCACTTGAGATAATATACCACCCATTTGAGTGTGTAAACTATCATTAAATCTTTATTTTCAGCCCAAGCTCTGGGGCTTTCAGAGGCAGTGAAAGTTCCCTATCCTGTATTTGAATCAAACCCTGAGTACTTGTACGTCGAAGGCTTGCCAGAAGGAATCCCTTTCCGGAGTCCCACATGGTTTGGAATTCCACGCCTTGAAAGAATTGTCCGTGGGAGTGGCAAAATCAAATTTGTTGTTAAAAAGTATGTTTGTAATTCAGTTATTTTTACTCCTGATTTTGAAGTTATTTGATTTTCTTCCCAGCAACTTTAAGCTTTAAATGCTACCTAAATTCTGTTTCCATGAAACAGAAAGAACATTTTGCATGTATGTTTTATCTCATAAAAAGATATACCTTCCTTATTAAATTTATATAGATGTATAAGTTGCATGTTTCATGCATCAAGGATCTAGGGGAAAAAATGGCTTTGTACCTGGAAGCTTTTTCCTTCTGTTTTTTTTCCTTCTTTTTCTTTGTTTTTTTTTTCTTTAAATAAACCCAGAAGAAAATTAGAGTAGAAAATGTAATTTTATGTTTTCTAACTTTTTCTGGTTATAGTAGATGGAGAGTCACCCATGCTTCTAGCAGAATTTTATTACAGAGAGCTGATGTTACGTAAATTGGAAGTCAACTGAATTCCAAGAAATTTGTAACATTTTGCTCTATGATTTTTCTTGAATATGTAATTGATTGGACTGTGTTCTGTTCAACCTTTAGGCCTGAGCTTGTCACTTCCTATTTGCCTCCAGGACTGGCTAGTAAAATAAACACTAAAGGTAAACAATTAAGTATTATTTGCTGCCATCAATTCCTAAATACTTACTTTCTGCTTCCGTAACAGACTGAGAGATCTTTGTGGTTGAAAAACATGGGTGTTGCAAACAAAAGGCATTATTTAAGATGATCTAGCATAGCAGCCTCTAAATCTGCTTTTATTTGAAAAAGTTACTCAAATTATAACTTTATCTACTTTTTTTTAACCTAACACTATTCCAATACAGGGAATGGAATGTACCCAATTTTGATAACTTTTATTTTGCTATTAATGGCCTAAGCCATATTTAACTTATAGTTGTGAACTGAAGTAAATAGCAATGAAGTTTTGTAAGAAAAGAATAAAAAAGAAAATCTCTTAAGTTTAAATTGTCTATAAAAAAATCAGAAGTTAATAGTTTTATTTAGATAAAATAAAAAGTATCAAAGCTGTCCCTCACACTTAGAAACAATGAAGTCTTATGTTCTATATTAGTGGAGTGATACCTGCCTTTTTCAAGAGTACTAAACCTACTTTTTAACGCTGTGAGCATCACTGTATTGTTCAGATTTTACAATACAGACTGTACTTAGTATAGACACAAGTGATTCTTCAGTCTGTTGGAATTTTCAGAATACAGCTGTTCTTTTCATTAGCTGTGCAGGATGTACATTACAGAGGGTTTGTGCATTACACCTTATATTATATTGACTTCCAGCAATGAGTCCAAAGAGTTCAAAAAGGTCACGAAGTCCTGCAGGCAATTCAAAGGTCCCAGAGATTGAAGTTACTGTTGAAGAAGGTATGGAAGAAATATCATTAAATATTATTCTAATATTTTCTGTTCTTCTCAGTTTTCATAGCCCATAATTAACTTATACATCTACCTTATGTAGCAAATTCAGCTTCATTTCAGGGTTCCAGATACACTTTAATATAGAAACAGCTTTATTTTTTGTTTCTGAATAATACTGTGTTCTGTGCAGATGATAGTTATGTATAATGTTGGAGTTAACAGCTTGCTTGGGCCTTTTGTTCCAAGCAGAGATGTGGGAACTGATGTAGACCTGAGCAGATACGACAGATGTGATCAGTAGTATCAAATGCTTAAATACAACCCTAGAAGAACTTTTTAAGGGTTTTTTTATTCTACTCTTGATTCAGAAGTTAAGTTTTCTCTAGTAATCAAGTTTGATATGTTGTTCTTTTCATGTGATTGCTTGCTTCTGCTCTCTGCATATATATATGTAATATCTTTTTACAGGTCCTAATAAACCACAAACAACAGATGTTCGAACTAATTCTCAAACCAATGGGTCCAATATGAGTTTCAAGCCACGAGGAAGAGAATTTTCTTTTGGTAAATGTTGTGGGAATTAGCACACATGCATTCTATTAATGTTGGTATTGAAAATTCTTGTGATTACGTATCAGAGATATTTTGAATTCATGTTTTATTCCACAGTTAGTGAATGACTGAAGTTCCTGTTTTCACATACATTCAGTTCTTCATCATGTAGAATAATCTGCACTGGAGAAATCCCGGGTGATGTATGGAGAATGCTGTACAAATGCAGTATGGGTCCATTAGATCTTATTAACTTGGGTTCAGAATCAGTCCCTTTAGACTTTTGCCGCTCTGGTGTTTCACAGTGCTGCAGACCTTTGAAGGTCTTCCCTGGTATGCAATACCACCAGAGTGCATAAACCCAGCTGAGATCTGATATTGTGCATAAGCTTAATAAGTGTTCCACAAATGAAATATTGAGCTTCACTGTGCAGAGATACCCAAGTGGTATGTAGGAACTAGGAAGGATTGAACTAACATTAGTAAGCCATGATCTATCGGAGCTCCTTTTCCAAGATTGCCATTATCGACCTCTCCAGTTCTGGAAAATCAGTAAAGGAAAAGCCAGACAGGACTGGAAGCCATGTAGTTGTGTTCATGAGCGTTGGGCCAGAGCTTTTTAACCATGGAGGACCAGGCCTGTCTGTGCAGTGCTACAGCACAGAAATATTTGCATTGAAAGCAGGGTCAAATTTGCAACACAGATAAATCCCTCATAGTCAACAGAGATGAATGACTGTATTCAAGAGTAACTGTAAGCAGTTTTCCAAGTCTCATGAAACTTTTTTTCCCAGCATCCTTCTGTTCTGAGATTATTTGCTTATATTTATATAGGAGTGTGTTGGTTTTACTTTTTGTATTTGTCCCCCATGCTTCCTTTTTAGCCATATGGTCAAAAAACGTGAAACAAAGGAATTCTTTACTCTTGCTGAGCCAGTTTAGAATGAATATAAGATATTGACTGTATGACTGCTCCTTTTGGCACGGGCAGTATTTGTATTCACAGTTGTGTACAGTTTTCTTGGACTTCCTTGTTACTGTTAGACCTAAGCTTTTTTTAAGCTTTAGCCTGCAACTTTGTTAAACTTTCAACTGGGTTTTTATGGACCACTTACTGCAGCCACAAGTAAACTGCTTTAGGAATTGCTGCTGGTCACTGTCAGAAACAAAATGCCTAGCTAGGTGGACATTTAATCTTACCCACTGAAGTTGAAATTATGATAGAGCTTACAGTACTCAAGAGAGAGGCATGTGTTTCAGGACTATGTCACTGAATGCATGAAGAACTTTCTGCCGCTCTTTTGGGTGCTGGTTCAGATGAGTAATTTTTATGTTGCCTGATATTGTAAATTTGGATCACTCTTGGATTAATTTCAATTTTAATAATTCTTGCTTTAGTTAGCAGTATTTTTCAAAGCTTTAGGAAAATGAGGATTCATGTGGATATAGGTTTAGACCGCAGCAGAACATTTCAGTGCCATTTACAGAATGATAGCTATTTTGTGCATTTTACTGTCATAGTAAATCGGTTATCAAGCATAATAGTTTATTAAACGGTTATTAAAATATTCTTCAAGGACTGATTTATTGTGTGCATGTTGATTTAATTCTTCCAATTTCCTCCTGGCAGAGGCGTGGAATGCCAAAATTACTGACTTAAAGCAGAAAGTTGAAAATCTTTTTAATGAAAAATGTGGTAAGTTTATTGATTCTTTATTACTGAGATGTCTTTCTTAAGAACATGCAGTTTGATGTATGATAGATATGTTTACATGTTTATTCCAAAGGTCCTGCAATCCTTATGTACTCTAGGCAGTGTCTCATTTGAGTTCATTCGCGTGTAGGATGCTTGCAATTCTGTGTCACACTTCCACTAGTTACTTTATTTGAGTTTGGAAGTGGAGGAGTTGTGGTTGGATTACTACTTCTTTAATGACCCAGAGACATGGTGACTCCACATCCTGGCACATCTTTCAAGTTTTCTTCACTCTGCTTATGAATGGGACTTTGTATGACTTCAGCCTCTGCATGACTCGATACATTATGGATGGTATTTGGAGAGACATGCTCCACTGTATCCCAGCACTTATTCTAGTGCAGGCTATTTGGAAGCTAATGACCTTTGGAAGTAATGACTTCTCATTACTCTTCTGAGTGCAGTTTTTGGAACAAGAACACTAATGTCACCTGCCCTTGGTGCTATTATCTAGGAGAGACAAAGACAGAATACACTGCCTGTAATGAAGTGGAGTACAAATGGCATAGTCTTGTATGTAGACCAAGCCAGTGGCATGAGCTGTCTATAAATACTAATATTTTCAACTGCAAGTTATGATCAGATTTACTGCAACAGAATGGGTTCTGTTTGAGACTGTTTATTTTCTTCCTGCCTACTCATAGCTGTCTCCGCCCCCCCCACCCCCCAAAAAAAGCAAATTCACAAAAGCAAGTGCAAGGTCCTGCACCTGTGGAGGAACAACCCCAGGCACCAGTACAGGTTGGGGGCTGGCCTGCTGGAAAGCAGCTCTGCTGAGAAGGCCCTGGGAGTGCTGGTGGGCAGCAAGTGACCCTGAGCCAGCGCTGTGCCCTCGGGGCCAAGAAGGGCAGCGGTGTCCTGGGCTGCATTCAAAGGAGTGTGGGCAGCAGGGCGAGGGAGGTCATCCTGCCCCTCTGCTCTGCCCTGGTGAGGCCACATTTGGAGTGCTGTGTCCAGTTCTGGGCCCCCCAGTTCAAGAAGGACAGGGAGCTGCTTGAGCAAGTCCAGTGGAGAGCCACAAGGATGCTCAGGGGACTGGAGCATCTCCCTTATAAGGAAAGGCTGAGAGACCTGGGTTTGTTCAGCCTGGAGAAGAGAAGACTGAGGGGGGATTTTATCAATACTTATAAATATCTGAAGGGCATGTGTCAAGAGGATGGGGCCAGACTCTTTCCAGTGGTGCCTGATGACAGGACAAGGGGCAATGGGCACAAGTTGGAACACAGGAGGTTCCACTTGAATGTGAGAAAAACTTCTTTCCTGTGAGTGCAGTGGCCCAGGCTGCCCAGAGAGGCTGTGGAGTCTCCTTCCCTGGAGACATTCACACCCCGCCTGGACGCGGTCCTGTGCCCCCTGCTCTGGGTGTGCTGCTCACGCAGCGGGGGTGGGCAAGGTGATCTCTTGAGGTCCCTTCCAAACCCTGCCGTTCTGTGATGCTGTAATTCCTGCTAATCTAGTATGTGTGTGCCAACTATTATATACCATTTATACCTATGTTTTTCCTTTTTATAGACACATCAGTTGTCTAGCTGATAGCCTGTTTACTCTGTTGCATTTCAGGGGAAGCACTGGGGCTGACTGAACCAGTGAAGGTGCCGTTTGCATTGTTTGAATCCTTCCCGGAGGTTTTCTATGTGGAAGGACTACCTGAGGGGGTGCCGTTTCGCCGACCTTCCACTTTTGGAATTCCAAGACTAGAGAAGATCCTGAGAAACAAATCGAAGATAAAATTCATTATTAAAAAGTAAGATTCCCATATCTTTGATAATCCATTCTATAAGAATTGAAATGTAGACCAAAAAATGAAATTGTGTTGCAAGGTGCTAAATTACTCAATAAAATACAGACTGGAATATTTTTAGTTAATGAGGAAATCGCCAGAAAGCTCTTGTAGATGTGGAGCAAGATAAAGTAATCTCCTTTTGTTCTGAAAGAGAGTCACAACCTGTTTTTGGAGGAAACATCTTATTCACTCTAATTCAGATTTCTCAGCCCATTTCATTTATTACATTACTAGTTTTGTTCCTACTGCATGGAGCACTTATGGGTTACTCATAAAACTTGCTGGAAATGTACTAAGAGCTGAGAAGTGGAGATTCATATATTGTGTGTTGTAAGAATTTATTTTTCTGGTTTAGAACAGGTTTAGATACCCATGTGCCAGTCTAGAAACAGTGGCAAGAGAAGTTGCAGAGCCTCTCAGCCATTGCATTCTTGGCTGTCTCTTTGGCTGAGAGTAAGATAAAATCTATAGAATTTAGTTCCTGCCTTTAATAAATTAATATTAGAAAATCTTGTTTTCTTTAACATTGATGAATGTAATTTTATTACCATACATGAAATGTTCAATCTGTTTGCAGGCCTGAGATGTTTGAGGCGGCTGTTAAGGAAAGTTCTGCTAGAAGCCCCCAAAGTGAGTTTTGCAACTGCTTAATGTTCTAAATAAGTCTCTTTCAAGATTTAAATACAAATCAGTAGTGCTACATGATATTAATGAGTTCCTGAAAGATTTATTCTATGTTGTGGTTGGTTTGCTTGTTTGTTTTTAAGATGGCAAAAGCACTTTCTAGTTATGGTTTTAATATAGCTTTAGCAAAGGACTGTTAAATTTGTGTTATTCACAATAATCATGCCTCTAACATAGTCTTTACTAGCCTTTATCAAAATGTAAGTAGCAATGTGTGATTTATAGAAGTAATTCAGGTCTAGAGATAAATTTTTTGTTCCTGATACATAGGTCATCTAAATGAGAAGTGCTCCACAGATAGGAGTGCAGATAGCCAGTAGAAAATTGTGTCAGGCAGGTCACGGGTTAAATGTTTTTTATTAATATAACAGATATTATTATCTGTTACTATGGGTTGGCAAAACTCCACTGAATTAGTTGAACTATGCTAAGTTTGTGCCACTGGACAGTGTGGCTTACAAATCTAACTAAGGGATTTCTTTTGTGAATGCATGCAGTGAACATGTGGATCAGTAGGTGTTACTGAATTAACTGCAAGTACTGTGATTTTTCTTTTAATAAAAATACAAACATACACATTCCACATACTCTTTTTTTTCCTTTTCTTAATAGTCTTTTTAGAAAACCAGGTAGGTAAAGATTAACATTGTCTTTAATCTAGCCCTTTTTCCTCTTGGGTTGGAAAGACAGAGTAGCGTGTACCTTCAATAAGTACATCTCATTGAAAGCTGAACCCATTTTGAAAATGGGACTGGGTCTGCTTTGAAAATTTTGCAATTACCTGTTATTTTGCAATATTTTCTTTAGACATGCCAGACAAGATTTTGGGCTTTTTACAACTGTTTTTAAAATTAATTCTTTTAGGAAAAAATAATTCATCTAATATAGCCAATTCAGCAAGCACCACAACAAACACAGTGGTGAACACAGCTGCAGGTGTTGAAGATCTTAACATCATTCAAGTAACTATACCAGGTGTGTATACCGCCAAGATTCATGTCATACTCTTTGTGCTTATATTCTGCATTAAATTTGTCTAGTCTGATGATTTTTTTCCTACAGTCAAGTTAGTTCACTGAAATATGAGTACAGTCAACAAAGAGCATACTTTAGCATTCTGTTTATGCTTAAATGTTAAATATTTTCTAACACTCATGAATATCTATTCAGTGACATCTCTAGAATATTCTTGGTCCAGCCCCTAGTTAAGAAGTATCCACATTTTTCTCCTTTTTTTCTCATGCATTAATTAGGAACTGACTTGCATTTTCATGGCAACTTCAAGAGATCAGGACTCAGACTGAATGGAATAACCATGCAGACTGAACTGCTTTTTCTTAACACTGATTACTCCTTTCTCAGGCCTATATTACGTTTATTAGAAACTGTGAGGAACATTGCATGCCATGTACTGAATGTCACTTCACTTTTACCTTTCTCCAACGTTACATGTACTGTAAGAAAATAAAATATAATTTGTGGTTTTAGATTAAATTTACAAAATAAAATCATCTCTAGGTAGTAAATCTAATGTTGGTTATGTAAATACTTTGAAGCTTCTTTCAGGTTTCTTAACAATCATCTGTTTTTGCATATTTCTACAATTCTGTGTTACTGCTAAAACTAGGAACAAAGGCATGTTTCAAAGCATTCAGATGTACCTGCTTTGAGTAAACATGCAACAATAAACAAGCTTCAGGGGAAAAAAAATTGCTTAATTCTGATGCTGTTCTAACAATTTCTTCCAGATGATGAAAGTGAGCGACTGTCAAAAGTAGAGAAGGCCAGACAATTGAGAGAGCAAGTAAATGATCTTTTTAGCCGGAAATTTGGTAATTGCTTCTTACTCCCCATTTTTACATGGGTGTGAATGCATTTAATGTTGTTCATATTGAAGTTACTGAATCATCACAGGGGATGATATATATGATCATTAAAATGAACAAATTTGAGAATTGTATATGAGTGGTGTGCTTTGACCTCAAAGAGTCTTTTATAAGTGATGTAGGTTGTTTGGTGTTCTAAACAAAATATCCCAAGAGTATAGGTTGCTTTATGTTCCTCCCTGCTTCGGGTTTATTTCTGTGTAAACATGGATGAAATATTTCTTTTGCTGGCAAACCATGATTCTTCTTAGGGCTTCAGAGACCTCTTAATGCTTGAGACTGGAGTAATTTTTAAAATGCAACTTAAACCTTTTTGCTGTGTAAGGTTTTCTTTATTTCTACTTCGTATTTGCATTGTAGAGCAATAATGACCTGAGCTGCTTTATCTGAAATTCCTTCAGTAGTCTGTGTTGAATTGCTTTTCCATGCACAGTGCAGGAAATACTTCGTCTTCCTTCACGTCGCTATTTCCTTAGATAACCTGTTCTATATGTTTTTTAGTAAAACCAGAATCTGAGTCCTTTACATGGTGAGCCGTTAGAGTTGCAGTTGTAACTAATGATCATGTAGTAACATTCATGAGTGTAATCCAAGACATCTGACACTGTAACGGTTTAATTGTCAAGTGGATTTTCATAGTTTGTGTTTAGTTTCTTAATCGTGTGAGGACTTTTTCTTCAATGTGTAGCTATAAATATGTAGACCTGAAAGTAAACATGACCTCTCTCACTTAGGTGAAGCCATTGGTATGAATTTTCCCGTGAAAGTCCCATACAGAAAAATCACTATCAACCCTGGCTGCGTGGTGGTGGATGGGATGCCTCCTGGCGTGGCATTTAAAGCTCCCAGTTATCTGGAAATCAGCTCGATGAGGAAGATTTTGGAATCAGCAGAGTTTATCAAATTTACTGTCATTCGGTATGTGGTTGCCATTGATTAGATTGTACAGATGTGAGGACAGCCCTGTAACTTGAATAAATTGAGATTCAAAAGAATAGAAGTTGCAGTACATCTTTAAATAGTGGAAGATACTGACTTTTTTGGAAACAATATGTCAAGTCAAATGAAGCCCAAATATTCATAATATAAATGAAGATGGTAAGTCTTTGGAGGACATGTCAAATTTAGTATGAGAAAGGGCATATTATTAATACTGCATATTATAGCAAGCTGTATTTGAGTTGAAATCTATTCATATTATATAACACAGTCCTAAAGTGTTGTGGGCCTTGCTCTCCCATTTATCAGATCAAGTTCTGAGACAGGTCCAGAGTTTGTTGGCTCTTGACAGTAAATAGTATGTTTGTAGTAGTATTAATATTAATATTTTTAAGTGCTTCAGTTGTGTTAAAATTCCTGAGTTAAGGTAAGCTCTTTGATAAATGGGTTTTTTCCTAGAAAATTAGTTTATCTACAATATATAAAAAACAATATTGTCCAATTACAATTTAAGTGAATTTTATTTGTATGTGTATGTTTGCACAGATGTGTACACACACACACACGTACATATATGCAGAGTATATCTGTATGCATGAAGCAGAACAGATGAAACTTTGGAATTATACTCAGAAGGAGTTCAGGAATTGAAAATAAAAATTTATCAGTTTATGTAACTTCTCAAATCACAGACTGCTTCACAGGAGTCTAAAAGCTTCAATTTATCTTTAGATAGAGATACATTTCTTAAATATATTTTACCAAGGGGTCTGAATTCTCAACCCTTAATCATGAAGAGTTCTAACTGAAAGGACTTTTGCTTGATACGTTTTATTTAATTGAGCTCTGAAGAAGAGGTGACTCCCTTGTTAATTAGCGTGACTGAGGGAAGGGTTTAGATCTTTCTGTGTATGTTACTTTTCAAAATGCTAGTGAACAAGCCATGGTGCCCAAGAGCTGCTATGATGGTTCCTCCTGTTTTGTTTGACTTTCTATTCATGTTTTTAGCATAACATCTGTTACAAACTGTTAGGTGAGGCTGCCTTGGGAGTGAGACCCCATGCAGTATATTTTAGAATCAGTAAATTTTTTAATTATTTTTTT
>VZTV01117066.1:5749-16787 GCA_013400875.1 Anhinga rufa
CCTTCCGTCCTTCCTTCCTTCCTTCCTTCTTTCCCCACATGCTAAATGATCTTTCATAGTTACTGTCTGCTGAAAGCTTTTGAGTTCTGTATAATCAGATGATTGAATTGCTTTGCAGTTTAACTTTAGCTAGTGGGAAATCAGGTATACAGGCTGATTCTACAGTGTCCAGTGGTCCAGGCTCCTTCTCCAGTGAATACAGAGCTTTGGGGTGGTTCATCCCATACAAAGATAACTGTCTAAACAATGGGGATGATTGCTTAGGCTCTACTGACTGTAGACATGAACTATTTCAAACTAAGACCTAATATTTATATAATAAAAAGTTACTCAAATTTTCCTTTCAGAAACAGAATTATATAATAGTGAATGGTGAGGGATTGTCCTCTGTTTAAAAAGTAAATAAAGAAAAGAATAAAAACAATCAGAGTGTAACACTGGGATGGACTCTTCTCAGTGGTGCCTGATGACAGGACAAGGGGCACAGGACACAGGAAGTTCCACCTGAATATCAGGAAAAACTCCTTTCCTGTGCGGGTGCCAGAGCAGTGGCACAGGCTGCCCAGAGAGGCTGTGGAGTCTCCTTCCCTGGAGACATTCACACCCCGCCTGGACGTGGTCCTGTGCCCCTTGCTCTAGGTGTGCCTGCTCACGCAGGGGTGTTGGACAAGATGATCTCTGGAGGTCCCTTCCAACCCCTACCGTTCTGTGATTCTGTGGTTCTGTGATTCTGTGGTTCTGTGATTCTGTGAATGTTCTACAATGAAAAAGATGCAATGAAGAATCATCTGCCAGTTAATTACATGCAAAAATTATGATGGCATCTCTAATGGAGAATATTTAAACCTTGTTTAGCAGTCATTTTTCTTTTGCCTTTCTAAGATATTTTTGGGTTAATTTATAAAGATAAATGAAGTTTTTATGTAGGTCCCATGTTAGTAATGAGAGAGTATGCTGTACTCCTCTGAAGCATCCAATGTGATGGACATATTTAATCAGCAGTGTCCTCTTTCTAGAGTTTTCTTGTTAGCTTTGCTGACTGAAACCCTATTTAAATGAATAAATGTTAAAAGAATAAAGCTGACAAAACGATGAATTTCTCTTGCACCAAACTAAAATGTACATTCACACAGTGAAACTCTCTCAAATGAATAAACATTGAAAGAATAATTGTGTCAAAGGAATAGATTTTCTTTGCACTGCATCAAAGCAGAGCATACACAAGTAGAGGGGGACATTTTGAAATGGGTAACTGAAGTGAAGAAAACTATTAAAAGAAAACATTTTTTTGCCAGGCACCAAGGTTACATTAACAGCAGTTTCAGCAGCATCACCTTTATATCAGTGTTATATCTGAACTTACTCAGTGATAGCTTAAGTTTATTGTTAAGCAATTAGTGACTTCCCAATCTTTATGCGGTTAATTCTCAGCAGTGATGCTCATGGAGATACACTTGCACCAAATGCACAAATATGATGACTAAACTTGGTTCTGGGACACAGGATCCATATGCCTGGGGGGCAAGGATATTAGGACCTCTTTTCTTTTCTTTAGAGTTTATCAAAGCTGAACTGTTTAATAACTCGTGTATCTTATCATTACAAGCTAAATATGTATGAAAAGCAGTGTTTTTTGTTTAGGAGAAAATGTATGCACAGAACTTATGTTGCTGAGGGCTTTGTAGATGGGAACAATGGTCATAAAGTGCTGAAAAGTGCTGACAATGACACCTATATATATTTTTTTTAAATCTGTATTTAAATGTAAAGTTTGGGGAAGCTTTTGGTAGTGGTAGGTAATACCATAGCTGTGAAACCATGAACATTTGGGGTAGATGTTATCTTTTCTTCCAGAGTTCCACTGTGTCCAACATTTTGAAAACTGCTCTGTGCTTTAGGGTGCTCAAATAAGATTTTTGGTTCAGAGTTTTAAAAATTCCTCTGTCTTCACTCTGCATGTCTGATGGATTTTCTGTTTGTTTGTTGTTTTTGTTTTTGTTTTTTTTTTTTGTTTTGTTTTTGGTTTTTTTTTTTTTTAAAAAAAACTATGGATTCTGGTAGACTGTAAAGATAAGCCCATTCAAAGATTTTGGTTATTCACTTTTGGGAAAAATATTGAAAATTATTCAATATTTCATTTTGACATTATAACAAATGAAACAGCAATTTGTGTTTTAAAAATAGGTATAATTTGAATTTTACTTCAAATGTACTCTTTCTGTCTCTCACTCTGATCACTGTTGAAAGTGTTTCTGGTTTTGTCTTTTTTTTTCAAGGAAATGTTGAGTGGCTTTTTTCAATTCTGTGTGTTTAGTTTATTATGAAAAGAAATTACAGATTCTTAAGTTTGTAGTGTGTCTTAATTTTTTTGTGCAGAACAGAAGTATTTAGCAGCCAAGTTTATAATTGAATATAGTATTACTGTAGAAACATGTAGCTAGATGTAGTCTCTATGCTTCAATTTTGCAATCTGAATAGGTGAGATAGACGAAAGACAAAGAAAGGTAAAAGCCGTAACTAACTCAATTTTTTTGAGTAAGAAATGCTAATGTGAGCTGCCCAAATTTACAGAGAGCTTTCTGATAAGCAAGTGAGTCCAGATTTCTCAAATCCCAATTCTAAACTTTAATGACAAGGTCCTTCTTACTCTGCTTCAATCCTATTATTCATGAAGATATTTTCCACATGGATTTTTTTTTGTATAAATTCTGGAACATCTTGTCAAATAAAGTAAAGTGAAACAAAATGTTGATATCGCTACACTTTTTGGGGAGATGAATTATTAAACTTGGCTTTAGTTCTTAAGAAAATGTTTGCTGAAGGCATAGCTGCAGTTATTTGTTTCTTTTAGAGCATTTTATATCTTTTAAGATATGGATGTAGTTTGGAAACCAACTTTTCTTAGTTGTGGAAAAGCTATGGCCGGGAGAAACAGATTTGTTGCCAGCTCAACAGAGCTTCCTAATGTGAGGACCAAAGCAACAACACCTTCAGCAGTTTTTTCTTCTCAGTGTACTTTCTTCTTTTCTTTTCTTTTCTTTGCTTTTCTTTTCTTTGCTTTGCTTTTCTTTGCTTTTCTTTTCTTTGCTTTTCTTCGCTTTTCTTTTCGTTGCTTTTCTTCGCTTTTCTTCACTTTTCTTTTCTTCGCTTTTCTCTTCTTCGCTTTTCTCTTCTTCGCTTTTCTTCACTTTTCTCTTCTTCGCTTTTCTCTTCTTTGCTTTTCTCTTCTTTTCTCTTCTTTTTCTTATCTGTCTCCTGCAGTACACATCTGGGAAACAGTGTGTGAACTTCACTGTGTGAAAGCCCAGCCCCCAACTTCTTGCCCTCCAGGAAAATATTTCACATATCATCTGTTCAGGAATGAAATGTAAAATGTGCCAGCATCTCAAAAGTGGATGATACACTGCATTCAACTATTAGAAAACAAGGATGCCCCAACTGGTCTCAGGATCTACATTTCTGTTCTCATTTCCTCTGTATTTTTAATATATGTAATTTAGTAGGAGATAGAATTCAGTTCTATTCACTGATAATAGTGTCATGTGTGGCTGTGGAACTTGGTCTGAATAGCCTCCAAATCACCACATATAGGAATGAAATCTCAAATGCAGTGACATATATGCCAGAGAATCAATTCCTTAGTTTTTCTGTTATGTCTTTTAGTAGCACACATATTTGCATTCTTTATCAATTTATACTGCATATTAGTTTGAGCCTGTAATATTATGTGTTAGCAGCCTATTTGTTCTAAATATACCCATGCAGTCAATGATTACTGTCTACTTTCTCTTCTCCTTTTGTTTTTCCCTATGAAAAAGCACTTTTTCTACAAAGGCTGTAGTAGCCCAGGTAATTGTCTCCAAGTGTCACAAATACAGCAGGTTATTCATTTTTTTCTAGAGAAAAAAATAGTTATGATAATAGGAAAAGCTGAAAATTCTTTTATGCAGGTCACAAGCAAAAAAAATATCTCCAACAATAAAAAACAATAAAAAACCAACCAAACAAACAAAAAAACCCCCACAAAACCAAGAAAACACAGCCAGTCTAAAACAGGTAATTTTTTTCCTGGGACAGAGGCATTTCTTGTTATTCTATGAAGAAATTCTAGCTGAGAATGAGAGTGACTTAATGGAAAACACGGAGTTATTAAAAACAAAGCCTGTGTACAATCTGCTACTAATACAGTGCATTACGTTGTTACCTCATAAAATCAAGTTTGCATGCATGATTAGCAAGTTAAACTTTGATTCTACTCAATTTCTCTCTCCCCATGTTTCTCCATGAATAGATAATGTAATTGATGCTTTGCCCCCAGGCTTCAAATGCCCGACTGCCTTAGTGGAATGCCAGACATGTTTAAATTCATGTTATTGGCTCTTTTCACCTTGTGGGCCTGTAAAATATGTATCAAGGCTAGAACTGACAGAAATGCAGCAGCTGGTTATAAGTTAGATGTGCCAGAAAATCACGGTATTATCCATTCTGATGAAAGTAGCTATGAAAAGCAATCATGTTAACTAAATATGAACTAAGTAACAAGATTAGGGTTTAATTAGAAAATTAAAGCAAGCGGAAACCTGTTTATTATTCTGTTGATTTCCTTACACCACCCAAAGTATTGCATCCATGGGTATTTTTAGGTAATGGACTAATATAAAATGTTGTAACTATCTTGGGGAAGAAGTGAGAAAATAAGTGAGGTGTGGGGAGAAAAGAAGACTTTAGTCTCCAGTCAAATTAGCTTGTACCATTAAATTACAGATGATGATTTCCATTTAAGTATAAAATAATGGAAGCAGAATCACACATTTGCTGCCTTTGTGGATTATCTACACAGCTATCATTCAGCCTTGTGGATCTCAACTCTCATCTGAGCATGAGCCACAGTCACCTTCTCCAGTAGGAGACTGATATTTACACATGTGGGGCACATCTAACATCACTGCAAATAGCCAGATTACTGTGCCTGGGTCATGAGTAGAGAGGTTGATGCCATGTTCTTTCTGAAATATAACATTCTTTCACATACGTGACTTTTAAGAATTGAGATCTAGGATATTAAGACTGGAACCCATGTTAATAGAGATTTTATCTTGAAGCTTACAAATAAAAAATTAGTAATAGATTCTGATAAAGAATAGATCACTGGGTGATACACTAAGGTAGATATTAATGTGCTGATTTGGAAAACCGTATATGAAACACAATGACAACTATTATTAGCTTTCCTATCTCTCTGACTTTGGCATCTGAAAACTTTACCAAGGGTGATAATTCACACAATCACTGAAAGAGCTGTGCCAGAAGACAGAGCTAAACAAGCTCTCAACTTCAGGAATATCTGGAGACCAGGAAAAAGTGGCTGCCTGAGTGAAGCAGATCATTAAGCCTCTGGCATTTCAAGACTGGCACAAAAATTGTAAGCGGCATGCTATTTTGCAAAGAATTCTGCATAAATTTTTTTTGTTTGATTTTTTTGTTTGTTTGTTTAAAGCAGAGTCCATTGTGTTATTGTTCTGACCTTACAACTCTTCACAGGTTCTAACAAATTGGGAAGTTATTGTAACTCTTGCCCTCTCACTCCCTCTATAGAATAAAAAAATGAGACTGCATCTATCATTTTTATTAAAGAAAGAAACCAAAAACACAAAACCCAAACCCACTCACAACTGAAAGAGAAACCAAACTTTTTCTTGAAGAAAAGTCTTTTGAAATTGAGGCAATGACAACAAATTTCTGTTGTACCATGCCATGTTAAGCAGGCACACCAAATAAATTCAGCTTCAATTTCTCTGAAGGCTGTTAAGTTGTTTTACTGGCAACTGTCTGGATTTCAATGTCATGTTACAAAACACTCCCTTCTAACAAGACATTTGTGCAGCTGTAACTCTGGTAGCAAAAAGATATTCCTAACTGGGAAGATGAAAGTTCAAGTAAACATCCTGTGTGGCCTTTTTCCTATTTGAACTAATATGTAACTTATTTATTATTCAAGAAGACATGCATTATTATCAACTACAGCACTGTTTATCAGGAAGGACCCCCATGTACTGGAGTACAGATCATTGCTACTTGAGTTAAAGACTCTATTACTTCCGATGGCAGCAATAGTGGAGTATTACCCAGAAATTAATACCAATCACCAGGTGAAAATACACTGCACTCTGCATACTTTGTCTGTCCCACAATTTATTTTTTTTACTGATTATTATTATGATTTATGAATTAATTTTTACAGAGGTAAACTTGCAGTGATTGTCCAAAGGAATATTGAAAATACATGTGCGTGAAGGAGTCTCTTGCTAGAGTTGTAGGAAGGTGTTTTAGTAAATACAGCCATTGTTTGGTAAACACTGGGAAAGAAGAAGAAGGAAACTAAAAAACATGACAGCTAGAGGACATCTAACATGTTAAAACTTCAGTTTGTGAGAAAAACATTTGCTCACAGCTTAAATATGTCTGGTAAATTAGAATCTTGAATCGTCCTTTCAAAAACAGGTAACATATTAATAAATCTGAATGAGCATAATCCCAGGGATGCAACCTATCCTGTAGGATAAACTTTTTCCAGAATGCTTGTGTCCTCTCTGATATGTACCACCTGAATAAATAGAGAAGTCATTCAAACCTTTGGGTCCAGCAGAATTTTCACTGCCAATGAAATATGGTGCAAACTCAAAGAAAGGATAATGATGGTGAAATAAGGTTGGGTTTTTTTTAAATCATTTGAGATGAAAGTAGCTCGTGTTTTTTGTTTCATTTTCCTTTCCTCCTTTTCTTAATGGACCAAAGTATGAGGCATCTGAAGCTTTTGCTATAAAGTTATCAAGTTTCACACTATGGGGAGCTTGCAGAAGATGAGGGGGAGAGCTGGAAAGGAAGCATCCTTCCACATGTGTGAATGAGAATCAAATCACTTCAGTGCAGTTCTGTGATTGCACAGTGAAATTTAATATCAGCTGGCAACTACAGTTACTTAAAGCAGAAAAAAAAATGTCATTACAACTGAAGATACGTTTGTTAGACTTCATCTGAAAGTGAATCCAACTTTGGGTGCTACAACGAGAAAGATATTGATCAACAAGAGCAAGTTCTGAGGAGGCCACTGGGATGGTGGTGCTGGAGCACTTGCCTTGTGAGGAGAGGCTGGGGGAGCTGGGCTTGTTCAGCCTCCAGCAGAGATGGCTTTGGGGGACCTAACAGCAGCCCCAGTGCCTAGGGGGAGATCATCGGGGAGGCAGAGATGGGCTCTTTGTGGTGGTGCAGGGTAAGAGGACAAGAGACAGTGGTCATAAGCTGAAATAGGGGGAATTCTGGCTGGAAATATTGAAGTCACAATGAGATTACTTAACTGCAGGTTGCCCAGAGAGGATGTGCAATCTTCCTCGGAGGTTTCGAAGAATTAACTGAGCAAAGCCCTGAGCAACCTGCTCTGAAGTCAATTTACCCAGCTTTGAGCAGGAGGCTGGACTAGACACCTTTCAAGATCCCCTCCAGGCTTAATTATTCAGTTGATTCTGTGGTTCTGTCTAAGAAAGTCAGCCTGAATGTTCTGCTGTGAATGCTTATGGGTAGCATATACACAGACTGGTGAACTATGGAGCTGAGAAACAAGATTAACACGTCTTAAAAGTTAATAATTTTATTTCAGAATGAGAGAGGTCAACACATTTTGGCATTGCCACTTGTAATTCTTATAATCTCCCTTAATGAGAAGACAGAGTGCAACACAACTGCTGTATTCATCCACAATATTTCCAACTACAAAATCAGTTATACTTTCAAATTCAAGTGGAATCTTTGAATTTGGCACTCTTCTATTCTGTATGATTAATAAACTACTTACAAATTATTTAGCTGAAGAAACATTAAAAAAGAATCAAAACTCTCTAGGCCTTCTAAACAACAAAGAAGAATGGAGAATAATCTGAAAGTGTTCTGAGATGCAGTTCTCTTCTGAGGCTTTGTTCAAACCCTATCTCTTTCTGCCTCTTAAAACATGTCTTTAGCTGCCTAGGGACTTTTCTTATATTCCCAATCCTTTTTTATCTCCCTTCATTCTGCCCAAGTTACTGTCAGTGGTTCCAAACTTTGTGAGACCACTGCAATTTTCAAGAGACCCAAATAGGATATGCAATGTTTTTCCTGGGCTCCCACAGTACCATCCCAGTCAGAAATACAATCAAATTTCTTTAAATGCACTAACAGTTCATGGTAGAGTGTGCATGACAAAGAAACACTTAAGGCACAAGGTATTTCAGATTGAGCAGCTTCCCATGGCTTCCCTATCTTGCTTAAAAAATTTCTGTGCACCTTCAAGGAGAGAAATTATGAAGAATAAGGGGGGAGAGGCTGCTTGGTAGCAGTTGGGTGAAGAGACTGAGAAGCAGCCTACAATAGAAGAGCAGTGAAAGGCTGTGAGAGGGCAGGCAGCAATGGCTTAAGTGTAGGATGAAGAGTAAGGCAACCCGGATGGGGTAAGACAGCAGGGAATGGGTTTATTTGAAATTTCTGTAAATGAAACAATATTACTGTAATTAAAAAAAATTGGCTCCCCATTACAACGAATATCACCCTGAAACAGTGATTACTGAACACACAGAATAGTTCTATTATTATATTAAAATAGTTCTTCTTTCTGGTAGTTCTGGAAAATTAACCTTTTTATCCTCTTACCTGCTTCATTGGTTCTGATCACTCGTGATGGTGCACTTGGGTCTCCAGTCCCAATTTTGTTGGTTGCTACAACTCTGAACTCATACTCCACCCAAGGGTTCAGTTCGACAGCCATAGCAGACTCCATGTCACCACTTATCACATCTGGAACTGCAGACAGTAAAGAAATGTGTAGGTCACTCAGACATCTGAAGCTTACATGCAGTGTCTCAATGGCAAGTGGACTTTGTGATACAATATGGCCATTAGAAATTATAGATATCAAGGATCTAATACATCAGAAATCACAGCTAGGTTTTTGGCACTGTGGTGTTCCTGAAAAGACACAGATTGAAGGATATAGGGGAGAGCTTTCTGCTTATTCACAGATGCATCATGGCAGGTGTCTTTGTGTTGTCCTTTCAGAGCTGTTGCTAAGTAACATGGAAGGAATGAAAAAAGAAAAAAGAAATCAGTGCTTTTAATTTATCATTGTTCTCTTAAGCGTATCTGTTCCTGCAGTTGCTGGTGGTTATTATTGTGATGAGCAGGAGTTTTGAACAGTCTACTTGTGCTGTTTGAAAGTTTTTCTCACCTGTTTTTACGGTCTGCCAGCCAAGAGAAAATGGACTGCGTGCTTGCAGGTTGTAGAGGGAGATAGGGCTGTGATTGTCTGCCCCAGGACTCCAGGAGAGTGTTGCTGTGGTGTCTGTAATTTCTTCCACTATTACAACCCCTGGGGAACCAGGAGGACCTAGAAATAAAGTGGAATAAGCAAACAGACCACACGATCATCACAGATGAGCAGCAATAATACAGGAGACGCATTCTGTAGGGACCCAGTGGAGTTCAATATCCATGAAGTACAAGGGTTAAAATGCACACTGTTATGTCATGGAGATACCTCATTTCCATGATTTCTGCTGGTAAATTGTGATTGTTTCTACTTTTTAAACTGCGTGGGTGAGTATCAATTAACATGTCAGAGTGACAGTGGAAGAACTAGAAATAGAAACAGATTAAAAAAAAGATCCTCCATTATAATTGTTCTGAACCTAAAATTAAAAGAAAAAAAGAGCAACATTAAGAAGCATCCAGGCTAGATGGAACAGTCACAATCACATCTTCTCTTTGTGTGAGACTCGTCAGGAGGAAAGACAAATAGTGATCAAAATGAAGCACAGGCGGATGTGCTTCTTGAAGAACAATATTACTAATAACTGAATCAAGTATACAGCATTCATTCTTTTTCTCAAATTCACTCATGCAGGGAAACCGCCTGGATTACTATCCTGCTGGAAGCCCATTAACTGTTTGATTGAAAGCTATTAAAAACAAAACAAAACCCAAACCCAAATATTTTGAAGGCTGATAATTACTATGGTTCCATTAAAAACAAACAAAAACTCCACAACTTCTAACTTGAGAAATGAAAGGATCATTTATTCCACTTAGCTGCACCAAATAAGAATATGCTAATCACCATTTGTATATGCCATGTGACTGATCCAATAAGTGAGGTCTCTGGTAGAGACTCTGCAAAGAAAAATGTGTCTCACTCCCACACCCCAATTTTCTTCTTTAATTCCTCCTGATATTGATATTACTGGTGTCTGAAAAAAATATCCATTTGCACTTGTGAAATTAAATCGGAGGCAAGGTTCTCCTGGTTCAGGATCTTCTTCCACGGTTGTAACCAGATGTTTAGGGGAAAATGTGCATCTCTGTCATGGGTAAACATTTCTCCTGTGGTTTCTTATACTTAAAAGCTTATATAAGTCCTAAAGAACAGAACTTAATACTCCTGTAAAATATTAATATTATTAATAGCTATAATTATTTATGACAAATCTGGATTTTCTTGGCATCCAAGACCCTTCTGATTCTTTTCCATCCTCCTATTGTTGAAGGCCAAAGTTTTGCTTCTGCTGCTACCCATATGGAGGACTGTGAAATCAGAAATACACTACCGGACACTTTCTCCCAAAATGAATCTGCAGGAAGGATGATGATGGAAACAACTTTATTAGAAGAAAGCAATTGCTGCTACACTTTTGCGGGAGCCCAATGCTGTTTGCATGTATCATGAGCTGTAGTGGAGCAGGTCCTCTGGATATCTCCATTCCCATGAGCTGTAGTGAGTAGTGTGGTCTCCCTTGCTGAACTGTCAGGGCTCAGCACCTGTGGATCAGGTGGCAAGCACTCAGGTCTGGTGCCTCCATTTGAAGTGGCAGCTGTACCCGTGATTTCTGCATTACTGAGCTCAGCATTATATTTTAGTGCTATTTCATGCAATCAAATCTTTTGCTGGTGTCCAGGTTTCAGCTGGGATATTAATATTCTTTGTAGTTGCTAGCATAGGGCTATGTTTTGAATTTGT
>VZTV01117069.1:0-13851 GCA_013400875.1 Anhinga rufa
TGTAGTGCCAGCAAATGCCCCACTCCCCCACTGCCAGGAGAAAATAAATTCCCTTTCCCTCTCAGCCTCCCCCCCCACCCGCTACAGCAATTGCCCACCTTAGTTTTCTCACACCTGCCAGGCTGTGACTTCTCAATGAGATCCTATGGCAAAGAGTCCCATAGAAGTTCACAAAATCTTTGACATTGTCTTTTGCTTGTTTTAATGCTTCAGAGCAAACTCTTGGTTGCCAATACTTCACCTGCTCTGAGAAGCCATGTCTGTTAACTGTCACAGCAAACCTGGAACAAGTATGTTTTTAAAGACCTTCACCACCTTTTTGCAGAATAAAGAGTCCTGAGCTTTGTAACCTCTGCTTTTAAGAAGGCCAGTTGCTGTTCTGTGATATGAATTGCTCTGTTCCCTACTTTCCTCTATCTGCTATATCCTTTTAAGAAGGGTGACAGAAATGGTACAGTTTCAAGATGCAGAACACCATAAATATACTGGCATAATAATTACATTTTGCTCCCAATTTCTTCTTCTTAAAATATAGGATTAGTTTTGTGGTTTTGATTTGTCAGACTGAGTAAACGTTTTCAGAGGATTTTCCTGGTCACTTCAAGATCTCTTTCCTGAGAAAAAGGGCCTCTTTAGGGCCTGTATTTATGTGTGAGGAGTTGGCATCATTTCACCCTGTCATGTACATTGCTCTGCATTCCCTTTGGTTGATAGATCAGCAGATTATTCAGGAGTCTGAGCCTTGTCAGCAAGGCTTTGCAATCAGTTTTGGTACTCTCCTGTTATTAGTCAACATCACAGAATTTAGCAACTTTGCCCACTTACCTAATTTTCATGACTAGGAATTTGTACTACTGAACGGATTCATATGTCTTGATATGCACTTGCTAAATATATCTGACAAACTTATTGCTAAAGATTATGCAATTCAGCTTGCATTTAAAGTTGAAAATAGATAATTTCATATTAGAAATTAGTTGCAATTTAAAGTAAAAAGACAATTAACTAAAACCGTGGGAAATTTACCATCAAATAACTTACTAAAGCTACTGTTGGACTCTTTCTATCACTAACAATTTTAAAATTAAGATTGGAAGATGATTAATTTGGGGGGAAGATTTTTTTGTTAAGTGCTATATTCTATTTCAGACAATGATAAATTCTAGACCCTGCATTATTCCAAAAGTCAGACCATATGTCTTTGGCATAAAGCCTGTAATCCTACATCTACAAAGACAGCTTTAATTATATTTGTCAAGGCATTGTTAACTCCCAAGCCTGCAGATAGCCATCCTAAAAATATTGGTTAATGACTTATTGCAGTATACGATAACAAAACTGAAACTAATAATGGAAATGCATCACAGATTCTTGCAAGAATAACTTTGAAACCTGTAAAACATTCTGGTGTTTCTTTTCCTGCAGAGGTCTATGGTGCCCCAACAAGGGTTAGCAAGCAGGTTGATGCTTATGTGTTCTGTGACTAGGCAGAGTTACTGAAGGGGGGAAGATGCTCCACCAGGCAGAGACAGCAGGCATTTCTGCAGCTGACAGCCTCTCTTTTTGACCCAGGGTTGAGCCTGCCTCTGCCGATGTGGCAGAAGCGCACAGGCTTGGTGGAAGCAGCTTGTATTCCTGAAGCTCCTGCTGGGCACAGGGCAAGTCCCAAGCAGGTCACAGGATCAAACCTTTGCTGCTTTTGAACTGGTCTTTCAGCTTCTATATCAGAGCATGTTCTCTACCCTTTCTTACATTTGACCAGGTGTTAGCCGTTATTTTTATATACTTTCCCTTCATAACCAACCTTAAATTTTAATAAAAAATATGATTAATACTGATTTAGCCTGTTGTTCCACAAGCTAATATAAGCTTAAATTTTCTTTCCTTTTCTTCTTTCAAAAAGTTGCAAACATAATATACCAGATAACTGAAAAAGGATTACGGGATTATGGAGAGGAATCTCATTGCAACTAAGACACAAGATCCTCTCTAGCTCAAAGAATTTATAAAAGAGCCCAACCAGAAGAAGAATCTGATGTTTCTGTATTTTCAGGGGGGATAATAGAATTTATGTATATGAATAAAAGATTTTTTTTCTTCCTTACTGGCTTCTAATTTTGTCTTGTGCTTTTGCCCCTGAATATATATATTATAATAAAATGATTTAACTCTACTTCATTCTGACATGATTTATTTGATACTCAGATCTGGACCTTTTAAAAAGCCTAAAATAAAAAGGTAAAAAAATCAGCTATTAACCAGCAAGAAATATGTTAAAAATTGATATATGCACCACCACCCTCCCACGCCAAAAAATTCCTCTATAAAAAGAAAGTTCTCCTGAGGGCACTATACCCTTTTGTTATCTGACATCCTCTACTTCCTTTTCACTCATTCACTATCAGGGTCTATATTTATTATCTGTTACTATATAACTTAGATTGCAAGCTCCTTAGGGCAAGGACCTCGTCTTCTTACATGTCCATAATGTGCCATGAACACCTCTAGCACTAAACAAATAATAAGCTCTGCAGACTCAATTTAGTATCCATTTCAATTTGTGGTGCAGGCACACCATGTTTTCAGAGTGTAAGGTTCATTTCTTTCTCTTAATGGCTGATACCAGACAAGCATAAATATAAATCCATATTTTTCTGTCTTCTGCTGAAGCAAACTTGCTCATTATAGTTCCTGCTGACAGTGACCCTAGGCCAGTCTAGTCAAATCCAAGCCTTGGCAGTTAACATTTTCTTGCAGTCAAAATTCACTGCACAGATTTCTTTAGATAGCCCTCTTGGTTCTTTGTAGTCATCTGTTACTAACACAGTTTTAAGTTTGAATAACCAGAAGATCTCCTTCCAGCAATCTCTGATAGTCCATAAAGAATCTAGAAAGGACTGTTCAAATGAGAAAATAAAAACTGCCAGTTTTAGTCACTCCGTTTTCTAGCAGTCATTTCCTTATTGAGAGAAGGAAAAAAAAAAAAATCAGCCCTCCTGACCACTTAGGAAATGTTTCTTTTGTTAAGCAGCAACTCTCCTGCTTCCAGGAAAATTTTTAATATAAGCTAAATAGCTAGAAAATGACATTGACCTATTTACTTTACTTGGAAAACTGTCATTATATGAGACATTTCTGTTGTTCAGAGGAACATATTCTTTTATAATTTCTCCAAAACCAGAATATCAGGCATTCGGAGCTACCATGATATCTTCAAGCAAAAAAAAATTTACTATCATAACCTTTCACTAGAATACCCCTAACCCTTTGATATTGGGGCTGTGACAGGATAGTGGCAGGGAAAGAAGAAGGAGGACTTCAGTTTCTCCAGCTAAAATGGGCTGTGTCACATCAGAGTCAGTGTAATGTGGCAGCCCTTTCAAGCTCCTTGCAAAAGAGGCTGCACTGTCTCCATTGTCACGATGACACATATGGGATGCTTTTGCCCATAATATCTGGGCTTACATTGGTTACTGCCATAACCCACAGATGAAGGTGGGAGGATGTGAGGGGCTAAAGACTTAGTGAAAACCTCTGTTCCAGTCTGCTCCTAATTCTGCATGCTGAACGAAATGTTGCAATCTTTCCTCAAACAATATTTACAGTGAACACATCATGATTTCTGAATTACCAAAATAATGAACCCAACATTTATCACCTTTGCCCTCTCTTTCAAGCCTGAAGAAGTAGACTTTCAGAAGGCATGAGAAAGAAGTTAGCCTGTGGCCTGTTGCTGACTGTTATTACTATTTTCTAGATCCTCTTTTAACCAAGAGCAGGGGTATTTGGACACTTACACCTCCACACACTGACCTGGCAGAAGCTGTTACTAAGCAGAGCACAAAAGCTTCAAGCATGTCTTGGAAATTCCTTGCCTGTTAAGAATGCAGTCTTGTTCCTTCACACAGGTGAGCTGTCATTGCAATTTTCCTCTAACAGTTTCCACAAATGTCATCATTAAACACCACCAGGTCTTTTTGGTGATAACTGAGATGAGGCTACTTACCAGTATTTAAGAAATCTCACAAAGAGCCATAACAGCAACTGAGTAATGTGGTGTTAATAGACTATAACAGAATAACTTTTTTTGCTATATGCTTATGGATTTTGAAAGGTGGGATTATAGCAAAAGCCTCTACTGTACAATCAGTAAAGTGAAAACATACATGCTACACAAAGTGGCAGGCTATAATGAACACACTAGTGTCTGTCACTGCTGAGGGATGGGGAAGTAGGAGACTTTTAAACCCACAGATCTCCTGAGGAAAGAGTGTTCAATAACTGCAGCAATTTATTATTTTGGAAACTACTTCATACAATGACAACATTAAATTATTCAGTCAATGGTGCCAAGTTAGCTTGTGTTGTGAGCACACTGATCATATAAAAACACTCAGTGACCTGTTTATCACATTGCTTGCTACTTGATACCTGACAGATGTTGCCACTAGCACATTTCTTTCCTTTTGCTTTAAGAACACTAATTAAAACATTGCTGTGATGAAACAACAGCAGTCAACATGTAAAATTTGGTTGAAAAATTTAGTAAACAGATTGGCATGGATTTAGTAATGACACCCTATTGTTTTGCTTAGTCATTATGGGGTAACATACAGCAACAACTGTACAGGACTCAGTGAATAGTCAATTGAGTTAAACAACTTTTTTTTTTTCTGAAAATATTTAAAATAGAAGATATTGTTTCCAGATGCTCAATGCTGAGAGACCTGGGTTTGTTCAGCCCGGAGGACAGAAGACTGAGGGGGGATCTCATCGATGCTTATAAATATCTGAAGGGTGTGTGTCAAGAGGATGGGACTGGACTCTTTTCAATGGCGCCCGATGACAGGACAAGGGGCAACAGGCACAAGTTGGAACACAGGAGGTTCCACTTAAATATGAGGAAAAAAACTTTCCTGTGAGGGTGCCAGAGCAGTGGAACAGGCTGCCCAGAGAGGCTGTGGAGTCTCCTTCCCTGGAGACATTCAAACCCCGCCTGGACGCGGTCCTGTGCCCCCTGCTTTGGCTGTGCCTGCTCACGCAGGGGGGTTGGACAAGATGATCTCTGGAGATCCCTTCCAACCCCTACCATTCTGTGATTCTGTGAATCATAACATATCTCTCAGTGCTAAGATGGTAGGCAAAGATTATATGCAATTGACAGAGACAGAAATGTATCTTGGCAGGCTCCCACCAGTACTGTGGATAATCCCTATGAAAGCTAATGCAATCTACTAATTTGCCAAGCCCTGATCATATGGCTACAACAGGGCAATGGTGAATCCACAGAAGTCCACTAGCTTGTAAAGAAAGCGAAAGCACAGAGCTTCTGCAGAGAAAATCTTCTCACCTACTGACACTATTCCAATCCATGACCGAGTTTCTCATTGAAGCTCAACATTAGAACTGTTCAGGTCTTGGATTTCCCTCCCTCAGTAATTCATGGTTGAAATATATATATATGTGTGTGTGTGTATAAATATATATACTGAGTTATTTCTTCTTAGGCATCTTCAGAATACATTAAGGAGTCTGAAAAAAAGTCCAAAATTTTCTGCAACTTCTAATTCAAATACACTAACTAAAATTATTAAAAGCTTGTTATTTTCCATGAATAAAATAATAAATAATTGTCTTTGCTCCTTTCCGTCCCTCTCTCTCTCTTCCCTAAAAAAAAGGAGCAAAAGACTACCTCTTCTAATATCAGAAAACCCCCAAAGAAGCACACATAAAACTGGCAAATTAAAAGTGAGTTTGTCTGTGAGGATTTTCAGGCCCCATGGCAGCTTGACTCCCTGCCATTCCAGGACACCTTGGGAAGTCTCTAGATCCTCCCTGGAGCTAGAACCATTTTATGTCACTCTAAAGAGACATTGGCACACATCTACAGGGAAATCAAGAATGGCTAGGCAGACAAAATGGGGAGTTTACAGCTCTAATTCCCCAACTTTTCAAGAAAGTAATATTTGAAAAACAAATTAAACTGACCTGTTCCTGTCTCTTGTACCAATCAGCAAAATCATGTCACATTCCTGTTTTATGCAACTGAATAATTTGGATCTGCATCAGTGTCTTTCACTGCTTTTCTATCCCAGCAGTATGGTTTCCACAGAGCATACAGGTAATGTCTGCTGTGTGTTCAGATATGAGAACATTATGTTATTATTACATGTCATATTGGGTCTAAACTAGGCAAGGATCCCTTCTATTTCAGACTTCTTCAATAACCAATTACACATTTATCTATACAAAAGTTTTTGTGAGAAGCCTACCATTGAGTATAAACTGCCTTTACTCAAATAGATCTTCTTAAAATGGAAAGTGACATATAGGATATATATTTACTATTCCATATAATTTTATGAAATATATAAGGAGTTGAAACAGATTAACTTGCTTTTAAGAAGAAAAATAATAATCTGCTCTCAAATGAGGTTTTATTCTAATATCGCAATTACTAGATATGCAAAAACAATTATGAAATAATGAAATGCTCAAGGCAGAAATGGAATTTCTTTCCTAAAATAAAAGTTCTAGGAATATAAAGTTATTATATAATCATGTCTTTATACATGAAAGATCAAGCTGTAACTACTAACTTTTCTGATACTTATACCTTATTTACTATGCTGCATGAAAAAATTATTTAGACCCACACATGCACAGACACTTACATATATATATATTCAAACATTTTAAGTTTACTGTGCTGGATGACTCGCAGACAATATAATAAAATTTTAGCCTGATCTATATTTAGTTCTAATCTAATCTAATTTAGCATTGAAAGATGTCAGTCAGAGCAATTTCCCTGTGCCTTCCTTTCTCTCCTTCCATAATCAAAAATGCCTTCCTGTTCAGCCAGGAGGGTGCAGATGTACAACCATCTCTACACTGCTAGAAGCATTGATTTTTTACCTTTTAATAAATATAAGTACAATGGCAAAGTGAAAGATTAAGCCTGGAATGAGAGTTATGGATTTCTTAGTCCTTACCTGAGAATCAAACTCTGCATCTTAGCATCTCCAATTCTTTATTATCCCCACACTGTTGTAAAATGGAAACTTTGTCTCTTTTTGTTGATTTTAGTTTATTGTGCCATATTTATACTGCACTCACCACAGGCTTCAAAGCTTCTGCTTTTTGTATATATGTACCAGAATGGAATTTTCACACCCTACAGATCCACTTTTCCTTCAAGCATAATTTGACTTTTCACGTGGAGATTTCTTTTCTCTGCAGGAATAGAAACTTGTCTCAGTTATGGACAAGATATTGCACAGGAAACTCTCAGTGGTACTGGTCTTTGTCGCTAGTCCTTAGCTGGTGCATCTTGCTCACTCATTCAGTATTCAAATTGATCGTGAGAGCTATATTGGGAAAAATAATAATAATTTTTAAAATATCTTCACTGGATTAGATTTCTTTTGTTTGTTTGTTTTCCTTAATCTATAGCAAAGAACATGGTTTCCTCTGAGCATCATACCAAGCAAACTTAGTTTAACAATGAAATGACCTTCACCTTTCTTTTCCTGTGGTTTATTATAGTTGATGATTTTTCTTCTTTGAACTATGTCTTAATCCCATAATGAAATACTGGAGCTGTTTTGTGGCTTTTGATGTCTGGGCCAGATGGAGAAATGCGCTTTATGGATCTTTATGTACTAAACACCTAACACATAGATGCTTCTGACTGTGGAACCGTCCTCAGGAAGTCAGTGCTACTTTCCAGTCCCACATGTTGGCAATGAGTTTAGTTTCACAGCTGCACATACACAGATATAGTTTTATTCAGGGGGAAAAAAAAGAGAAAAAAAAAAGAATAAAGATACACTAATAGGACTTCATGGGGAACAAAACTGAATATCAGTTTAAATCCTTAAAAAGTCTACAAATGTTGATCCTTTTTCCTTGAAATAATTTGATCTGACATGGCGCATACAATAGGTGAAAGTGATTTCAATTGCAAGCAGGTTTAGATCACAACAGGTGATTTATTACAGTAAAGAAACTGAGGAACGTCTGAAGTATTCAGACTACCCCTTCAGTCAAACTGGATAGAATATTAAGAGGATCTTCTCCCCATCTGAGAGACGGCAATTTGGCACAAAGCAATGATAAAACTGACACAAGCCAAACTTTACTATCTCACTGCCAAACAACTTCAGTACTCAGAATTTCATAATACAGATGGGTCTAACCAAAGCAGCCCAAACATTTGAGACTATTCATATCCAGACTGCTTATCTTGAGTCTTAAGAGTAGTTGAATTTATTCTTAAGAGACCATGACTAGCTACAGAAGCTACATTTTCAGCTAATGCATAATATATGCTACAGGAATCCAGAAAGCTACTCTGAGTATGAGGAAATCAACAAGCACCCAACTTCCCACACAAATAGAAAAGAGCAAAGAGAGAGGATGTATGAATAATTAAAAAGAAAATGCTTATGGGGTAAGCAGTTATATTATTTTTTATAATAAAGCTGAAATTTATAATCATATTAAAATTATTTAAATATGTATAAAACATCTCAATTGAATTACCACTTTATTTCTAACTCCTTCTGCTTCCTTTTTTTAGCCAAAATTGCTCCAACACATTAAGTTATGGTTTTCTACATTACTTTTTAAGAAAGAAATCAATAAAATGATAGCTAAAAAGGCAAACTATCCAGCCAGCTATATGAAACACTACCCCATTTCAGTGATTATTTAAGATGTGGCATGGAAAATTTGGCTCATAAATGTTTTGGTGCATTATTTACATGGAGACAAGTTTCTTCTCTAACAAACTCAAGCACTGATAATTAAGTTCAGGGAGAAACACAGAAGCCTGGAGGAGTTAAGGTACTAAAAAGTACAGAGAGTACATCTTGAATAACACAGACTTAAACCAAAAATAGAATCAAACCCCTTTACTTTGGAGCCCCTATAGTGGTATAGCCTCCTAATGAATGCTTTGATGTGCTGATTATTAACCCTACAATACAATGTTGCATTGTAAGGATTCAGAGTGATGGCTAAAAGACTAGTATAAAAGAAAATAAATTCATGCATATGTAGGGTTTTTCATAGCTAGTATGCAACCTTGAAGAACCTTCCAAGGGAAATCCAGCTCATCTTTGTGTGTGCTTACACACCTGCATTGTTCCTCGGTGGCTGTAGTCCAAATGGGAAAATACCTGGGACATTTGCCCGACACCTTGAATTAATTTGCAGGCAATAAATATAATCCTCATGGTTCTACAGCCATAACAGAGAATTTTGTAAGAAGTATCATCAGTTGAAAATATAAATTCATAAAATCACTTAAATCAGAGTGAATAGTTGCAAATCCAAAATAAATTATTACTCTTTTTCCCCAAGGTGTAATATACAAACATCCAGCTCTTTGTTGACAAGTGAAATGACAGTTTCCCCAAGATCACTAGCATAACACATGGGAAATATGACATGCACTGGAAAAAATATTTGTGTTTTACTCATTTTTTTTGTGCTTGCTATATAAGTTTGTCTGGCTTCTGTTTACCTACAGATTAATATGACTATGAAATTTATACCAATGTGGACTAAACAGTTTCTTGTTCAAAAGCTTAACACACAACTTCTAGCATAGGAACTGCCTATGTACTCAGCACAACATGAACTTACAACAGAGAGTTGATTACAATATAACTGGGAAAGAGATTATAAAAAGAAATTTAACAAAATAAAAATAATTAAGTATGGATTTAATACTTCACTTAGTTCAATAGTTTATTGCAGTGCAGGGTATCTTAAGAGTTCATTTGCACAGCAGCAGAGAACCATTCCCCCATGCATCAATCCAGAGTTTTCCTGAAAAGCTCTATGAGCACAGATCCCAGACCAGAGATCATGTCACTTTTGATGTTTGAAATATATTAAAAAAACTAGTATGCTTTAAATTTCTCAGACTACATGAAACCAAATTAACTTGGAGGCAAAGGCAACCCCTAAGAAACTTTTTGCCTTATTAGTTGGAGTTCTAGGAAGTCAAATGTTATAAAATGAAAGTAATCTTGTAAAATTAAGCAAGAGGAGCATTATTAGAATAGAAAAGTAAAAAATTTTCAAAATATAAATAATTGATCTAGAAATTTGTCACTTTTCATTTTGTAATAGTTGATAGAAACTGCTTAGTTTACAGTAGGTGAGAATTATTCTTGAGAATGAATTGTGTATTTCTCACCATCCTCCCCTACCCCCACCATCCCTGTGAAGCGATAATTACTGTTTCAGAACAAAATGGAGAACAGAAAATAATCCCTTCAGAACAATAACTATGCTACAGGAAGAAACACTCAGAGACGTAAGGCAACAAAATGCTGGACTAGGAATGAGAATAACAGACTGCATTTCCCAGATTTAAAACCAGTCTTATGTGTATGTGACTGTAGCATATTAGGTCACTTCTGTGGCTATTTCTCTTTCATACTCTTTTAGACACCTATTTGAGAAATGTGGGCCAAGGAATAGCTTTTTTTTTTTTTTTTAAATACACAAATGTAGCTAGAAAATAAGAAAGAATCTCACCACTGAGTAAAAAAGGAAATTGATATACAACCTATTTTGATTTTCAAACTACTAGGATGAAACTATGGTATTTGGACTTTAGTTTCTATCACTCCAGGCACCCTTGTCCCAGATGACAGGGACTTAGTCTAGCAATCAAATGGAAGAGCAGCTCCATCTATGACAAAATAATTTCCCCCAGTGCTGTACACTATCTGCTGCTCATCATTTACCTTGGGTTTTAAACGAGAAATTTGGTGGGAGGGGGCTTGTTTTGGATGTTTTTGTTTGTTGTTTTTTTTTTGTGTGTGTTTTTTTTGTGTTTTTGTTTGTTTGTTTGTTTGTTTTTAATATTAAGAAAGAAGTACAACCTTAGAGCAGACAATTAACAATTGAGGGCTTTTTGCTGACAAATTTTGCCTGGATCTTGACTAAGATCTGGGAACATTATGCCTCTTATAGACCTGCAGAATATTCCCTTTATAGAGATAACTATTGCTTTCACCATCCTCCTGTCCTCCGTAGATGCTGACCTCAGCTTCCCAGCATTGGGAAGAAGCTGTAACATGCTGGCACATTTCCCAGGCATGAGTGCTGTGTGAAGGGCTTGGGAGCAGAGGTCAATGCAGGGCATTTGCTCTCTGGTGCCAGACCTCATCTTCCATAGTAGGAGGAAGTGAAGAGCTCTGAACTAGAAACTGGAGAGACTCAGACACAAATGCTGCCAAAGGAGACATTTTCACAAAATTGTCTTTTTCATTCCATCCCACATCCTTTCTGTGCTGGCTTGTTTTGAAGAAGTTGTTCCCAAGTGACTGCAACCATCAGATGACTTCTCAGCTTCAGAGTGGGGAAAAACTCTGGATCAGCAGTTCAGGACCTGCTGAAAAACTGATGTCAAGACCATAGTGGCACCAGCACGCACCAGTGCTAGCATCAGTGTCATAGGGCTGTAAGGAATGGTGACCTAGTATCAAAAATCTGCACAACGGAAGTTTTCATATCCTTAGAACAGTAACATCCTCAGTCTCATTCTTTTGACACAAGAAATGGAGGAGATAATTTAAACCAGATTTCTGGTCGTAACCAAAATACCACAGAGAAGATATAATAAGGAAGGAACTTAATTAAAGCTTGTTTGCAGCTTGCAAAGGACAATATAGGTTAGGCTTACTTGCCCCAGCATCAAAAATCCATTAGAGAGTGGTGAGAATGAAGAACAAAGTGAAGAAAAGGAAATTGCAGTTGTTTTATATATTTTGCTGATGTTAGTTACATCTGACTCAATTCACACTCCTTGAAAAATTCCATCTCACCTCATGTTTACAGGTGCTATATGCCAAAAGCTTTTAACTGAGCAATTGCCTACCTGCCTTTAAGCCAGTTTCCAAGTAGGAAGTTGCAGCTAGTTTTCAGGGCTGCCCTTTTCTATACTTTCTATCTTTAACCAGCTACTTGTAAAATTACCGGTTATTCCCTAAACAATGACTAAACACAGGGGAAAGTACTGTGAAGGGCCAACACCTTGTTGTTGAAGAATTCAAGAGTACCCAGAGTTTCTAACCAAATTTTATCTCCAGCAGAGCCACCTTTTTGTCATAGGCCACCTAGCTTCCTATTTTACAAGGTTTTTAAGGTAGTTTTGTCTATAGATTTGTCATGCCTATGTTTTTGCTTCACATTTCTTAAAGACACATATTGTTTCAGTCTTAAAAGTTGAAGTCATTTTTGTTACCTATGAGCAGGACTTTATATCATGCAGATAGAATATATTAACATCTTTTGGAAGAACAGGCAATCTTTTCTCTGATATGGATGTTTCTCGAGTCCCTTTGTAATGTAAAGATTTACTGAGTATGAGTCTCCCATTAATGAGATACACTAATTAGTGACTTGTACATGTGAGAAGTAGAAAAGGAGCTGGAGGAAGAAAAAAAAAGTGCTATGTTCTGAGGACTTTTTTCTTTTCAAATTTGTTTTCCTGTTTCATCTTCCTTTGCAATAACACCAAAAGTTTCCTAACTTGGCAGTACTTGGGATAATTAATACTGATTACTGCACTGATTAGTATCATCTAGATAGCAAGATAACTGGCAGGGTAGAAATAGCTAGATACACCATTTTTCAAGTAATGTTGCAAAAAGTCCTTATGTGTTTTGTGTTGTTCATCTCCAGCTTGGCCATGAATTGTTTTCTACTCTCAGAATCACTGAAGTGTACGACTAAAACACTACTGTTACAGTAATGAGAAAGTTATTCTCATGAGATTAAACTCTGATTAAAGGAGTATCTTTCTGCTTGGTTTGAAAACTCTGAAGCTGTTCACTGGTACTATGTCAGATGGCTGATAACATCACACATACATACTTATGGACATGTTTTATGTCCCTTGTCCACTGTTAGAATCCAGTCAGATTTTTGAGACATAGGCAAAGAAAGATAACTAGTGCATGTGAACCCAGGTTGCAAGTGGCTCATCTGAGCAGCTTTGCTATGATTACACTATGAAATGAAATATTTTGCTTGATCCTTTGCTTTTCAAACTTTTCAAGGGTAAAGACCATTTCACATAAAATAACTTTTTACTTAATGAAGGAGTTTTTATCTTCCCCTTCCCCACACCTCAAGGTTACAATTCCATCAAAATTTGGTACACAGTGTTGAAATATTTCATAGTAGCCTTGTGTACTTAGTATGTGTATGTGTAAGTATGTGTACTTATGATATTTCAGTTTTACTGCTCACAGAAGTTTCTTGAATGTTAGTTTTTTAATTATACCATTCCTTCAGCAATAGAGTTCAAAGACTAACTGTATTTCTGTCTACTTCCTGGAATTTCACTGTTGTGGTTGACCCTGGCTGGACCCCAGGTGCCCACCAAAGCCACTCTATCACTCTGCTACTCACCTGGTCAGGAGAGAGAAAATATAACAAAAAGCTCGTAGGTCAAGATAAGGACAGGGAGAGATCATTCAACCATTACCGTAACAGATGAAACAGACTCGACTTGGGGAAAAAATTAATTTAATTTACTACCAATGAAATCAGAGTAGGATAATGAGAAATAAAAACTAAATCTTAAAAACCCCTTCCCCCCACCCCTCCCTTCTTCCCGGGCTTACCTTTACTCCCAATTTCTCTACCTCCTCCCGCAGAGTGGTGCAGGGGTATGGGGAATGGGGGTTGTGGTCAGTTTATCACATGTTGTCTCTGCTGCTCCTTCCTCCTCAGGGGGAGGACTCCTCACACTCTTCCCCTGCTCCAGTGTGGGGTCCCTCCCATGGGAGACCATCCACCATTAACTGCTCCAACATG
>VZTV01117075.1:0-13164 GCA_013400875.1 Anhinga rufa
TCTCATTAATGTTGATGTAAATTAGATACCATTTTAGTTTCACTGGTTTTAAGAAGTTAATACAGTAGATTAATTTGGTCTTCCTCCTCTTTTCACTACTTCACACTTGCCTGTCAGTCCCGTTAGGATTATTCTTACTGTATCTGCACAGTTGCAAATTAAAGAGTTAATTAAGTTAAACGTTACAGAAGCTCTCACGCATCCTCTTGCACAAAAACTCTCAACTTAACTCACATCTCTTTTTTTCCAGGTGTGTAGTTTGAGACTGAAAAGTCCATTAAACACCTGACGATTTACAAGGTATCATAATAATTTCCTATTACCCATGGCCTGTGCCTGCCCACGTTCTCTACAGTTCACAGAAAGCATGCACCGTCTCCCCTGCCTACTTTCCATCTACATTATGCAACAACCATATGTTTATTAAAAACATTCCCCTAACACTCCTTTACCCTGACAGCAACAGCAGCGTATTCCAGGGTTGATGATACCCTACTAGAAAGGGGAGGCATAAATACGAAGGAGAACGGGTCTGTACACAGGGCAGCCCGCTGTAACAAAGGGTCACCTTTGCTGCAAAGGGAATTCTAGGGAGAAGCAGCAAGCTGAACCCTCAAATCTTTATCCTAACATACAAAAAGGAAAAAAATGCAAGGAAGCAGATATTCAGGCAAAAGGGACAGGATGGAAATCTCTATGTCTTTCAAGTAAGAAGAAATACACATATATAAAAATATAATTTTAATAATTATGTTTGTATTTTAATTATATGTTAATATTTAATTATATATTATATTTTAACAATTATATTTAGAATTATAATTTAATTGCAACACATGAGAAACAGATTTACAGGGCACTTTTAAATGCAGGTGGTATGGCCTCAAGAATAGACCTCTGCAAACAGGGGGAAGTAAAGAAACGATGGGAGAGGCAAAGTCCGTGTGGGAAGTGGATGTGCCAGGGCTAAATCACAGACGGGACTGAAGAAAGCTTAGAAAAGAAAGAGAAGAGGAAAGTACAGAAAAAGTTAAGGCCTTTTAAAAAAAGCTAACGGGGACTCAGTAGCCAATGAATCGGAAACCACTGCAAACTGCATTTCTATGAGTCATGAAATCAGTAACATGCAAAAGAGAAGAAAGCCACCCTTGGCCAAGAGGGGTGGAAGGACAGTCTGGAGCAAGGCCAGAGAAGGAGGAAACAAGGTGAGAGCTGTAGGTGAAGAGAGGATTATGTGGCAGCTTGAGGAGAAGGTTAAACTGCTTGAATTTCAGGCAGCAAGAGCCAATAAAGCAATTCAAGGAAGAGATGATATGACTGGAGCAACAAGAAAAGGTGACAACTCTACTGTCAGGACAGTGTACAAGGCAGGGAAAGAAAAAATCCACAACACCAAGAACAGGGGAAGCCAGGAAAAGGAAAAAAGAAAAAACAAAACACAACGAAAACCAGACTCCAGCAGCGGCCCAGACTCCAGCAGTGGAGCTGAGAGCCGCAGGAACATTTTCAGAGCAAGGACTGATGTTCCCAGATGAATCACCAGCACTCAGAGAGCTCCTTGTGCTCGCTTCTTTTCCCTGCCGCAGCCTCTCGCCCCCTTCCCGCCTTCTCCCAAGCTATCCTTAGCTCACCCCTGCACCACCTTCTCGGGGCTAAGAGACTGCAAGGAATGGCACCCATCTCCTCCCCCGTGTCTCCCTGAAGACTCCAGTTAGCACTACAGGAGCTCTTGCTGGCTTTGGCTGCATCTGATTTTTTTGTGAGTTACCTTCCCTTCTGCAAGTGAGGGATAAACCCGTGAGCAGAGACACAGGTACCTCCTCCTACACAGGTAGGAGCTGGGCTGAAGTACACATGGTCTTCTCAGTCGTCTCAAAGCAGCCCAGGAGGCTCCTTGCTCCTCACTAGGAACCTGGAAACTGTCCAGCCCTGGAAATTGTCCAGCATCCCCCCAGATACCTCACGGGAGGTACTGGCAACTTCAGCACAAAAAAAAGATACTGTGGGAAGCAAGAGACAGTACAACTGGCCCAAATTCAGAGAGAAGCAACACCTGTTCCCTCCTCCATCATCTGCTCTGCCTACTCATCGCATGCCGTCATAAGGATGCCACCAACAGCTAGCACAGGTTCATCAAGAGCCGCGACAACTTACAGTCAGAGCGGTTTTACACCTTCACTGTACCTGCACAGCAGGCCATACTACTCTACGGAGCAAGGGGAACAGGAGCTGACGTGTCTCGCCAGAGCAGCGCAGGGGCCACAGAGCTGGGGAGTCTCGGCGCAAACACGCACACGTCAGGTGTCAAGTATTTCACCCCACGCCACAGCCTGACACCTGCAGCTTCCAGTCCTTAATCACTGTGGATGGCTATCACGGAAATAAATGCATATTCGCAAGCTATTCTTAGCGTTCACCGGAGAGGCGATTACCAAATTACCTGGTTACATAATCTCTTTTATATAATCACTACGATGCTCTTCTCCTTATGCAACATGGAGGGCGACCACGGCCAGCAGAAGTAGCTCCTTCCCCAAGGACAGCTGTACCGGCAGCACCATGGGTAGATGCGCTGGCTACCACAGGTACACGGATGAGCAACGGCAAGAGCTGACTGAAGGCGATCAAGTTTTTCAGAAGCAGCGATGCATAAACATCTCCCTTTGGCCCAGGGAAGACACCAGTCTCCCTGCCTGCACTGCTCAAGAAGATGCACGGTGCAGAGATCACCTGCACCTCAGGGTGGTCAAGACGCCAAAGCCAAAAGCACGCAGCACCCCCCGGGCAGCCTGACCCAGCCCTTGCTAGAAGCAAGTGGGATGTCTCCATTGACTTTTAATGGGCTTTGGACGGCGTCCAGGATTAGGGCTTTAATAAAAATAGGAGGTCAAGATTACTACAGAATTAAAACAAGCTTAATCCAAATGCCCCTGGCTTTGTGCCATAGCCACGTCCACCGTTCCCATGCGCAGGGAAAGCCAGGCAAAGCTGCAACCAAAATGGGTTCCCGCAGAGGACCTCACGGCAGGCATGCATGTGCGGGGAGCTGGCAACCTGGGTCAGCATAGCCACTCTGGGAAGTTTTACCCCCCAGAAGATTTTGGGCATACCCCAATGCATCTCCTAGAGCATTTTCAGGATCTTATCCAGTGCCTTCTAGGAACATCGCAGACATCTATGCAGACAATTGCCAGCTAAGGGGTGTAATGAGACCCAACTTAGTAACATTTACCCAGTGCTTTAATAAGACAGCATTGAAAGTGTTAACCTGCAGTAAGTGAGAAGCACAGTTTAAGTCCTGGATTTCAGAAAATACAGCCTCTGAGATCTGCAGATCACCTGTGAATCCTGGGACGCTTCTCCATTACCACACTGTGAGTTTGGTAAGCTCAGCAAGCTACGCGCTGCTGCCATTAAGGGAAAACCCCAAAACTGTGAAGACCCTCAACAATAAGGCATTAAAAGTGCTAAAAAAATCAAGTCCTATTTCTGTAAATACCAAAGCAATGGAAGACAGAACAAAATAACGACTTTGATCTCAATTCACCTCTTCTGAACGACACTCAAATCCAAAGGCATCTGCCTTAGCTTTTTCTCAGGGTTACACAACTGGTAGGATTTGGCCGTTATTTGGCACTTACTGCCTCCTCTGCTCCCTAGTTTCCCTAGAAATGCAGGTCAACCCAAGCAATATGCAAGCAAACCCGCAGCCTTAGTGTGGCACAATACGCTTCATGCTGGGACACACGTGAACGAGTTCGGCAATAGAGACTGCTGTCATTTCATATATATAATGAAGCAGCTTAATGTTATTTTACACTCTCTCAAACTACAGGATGACCCAGTTTTGAAGAGGTTTAACCCAATCCCGTATGCTATTACTACTTCTGTATGACAGCTGGGAGATGCGAGTTGCCTTAGTCAAAAAGCAGACCAGAGTTTTGCCGGTCTCTCACACAGAACCCCACTGACACGAGTTAGGGACTGTTGTGACAGCACTGCGGATAGCTCGGGACCAACAGGCATCCTCAGCACTACTGCTGCTCAAACCATTGAAAACAGTGATCCTTGTCAGGGATATTTCTTTGGGATAAACAAGACAGCGCTCAACATAGGAGCAGCTTATGTCAGCCTTAAAAAGAAAAGCAAACCATTTAAAAGTAGATTTAAGACTTCTCACACAGCACTCCTTCTCCCCCCCCACCCCTTTCTTTTGAGGCTAGACAACTGGCTGCCCATTTGAAAGCAGCATGTTCAGGGAAGAAGGTTTCCTCCTCTGTTTTGGTCTGAAATCCTGTCAAACTTAATGGCATTTGAAGAAATGGATTAGATTGAGAACTGGCTCAACAACAGAGCTCAGAGGGTCGTGATCAATGGGGCAGAGTCTGGCTGGAGGCCGGTGACCAGTGGAGTCCCCCAGGGGTCTGTACTGGGTCCAGTCCTGTTCAACACATCCATCAGTGACCTGGATGAAGGGATGGAGTGTAGCCTCAGCAAGTTCGCCGATGGCACCAAGCTGGGAGGAGCGGCTGATATGCCAGAAGGCTGTGCTGCCATCCAGCGAGCCCTGGGCAGGCTGGAGAGCTGGGCCGAGGGGAACCTCATGGGATTCACCAGGAGCAAGGGCAAGGTGCTGCCCCTGGGGAGGAACAGCCCCCGGCACCAGCACAGGCTGGGGCTGCCCTGCTGGGAAGCGGCTCTGCTGAGAAGGCCCTGGCAGTGCTGGTGGGCAGCCAGTGCCCCTGAGCCAGCGCTGGGCCCTCGGGGCCAAGAAGGGCAGCGGTGTCCTGGGCTGCATGAACAGGAGTGTGGGCAGCAGGGCGAGGGAGGCCATCCTGCCCCTCTGCTCTGCCCTGGGGAGGCCGCAGCTGGGGTGCTGTGTCCAGTGCTGGGCCCCCAGTGCCAGAAGGACAGGGAGCTGCTGGAGCAAGGCCAGCGCAGAGCCACAAGGATGCTCAGGGGATGGAGCATCTNGCTGTGCGGGTGCCAGAGCAGCGGCCCAGGCTGCCCAGAGAGGCTGTGGAGTCTCCTTCCCTGGAGCCATTCCCACCCCGCCTGGACGCGGTCCTGTGCCCCTGCTCTGGGGGTGCTGCTCACGCAGGGGCTGGACGGGGGCAGCTCCGGAGGGCCCTTCCAACTCCTGCCGTGCTGCGACTCTGTGAAATGAAGGTAGACATTTACACCCGTTACCCTTCCTGTACCAGGTTGAACCCACTGCTCCAAATGTGGTGGGGAAGTAGGGCCCTGAGCTGGAAACTCGCACTGCAAGAGAGCCAGCAGTGAATTCCTAGATCTCACTTACACCAGTACTGAGATAATTATCTGTAGTGATGAGCAACACATTTTTCCCCTGAGAAGCAGAGATGAAAGAAAACACTTGCTTGACTCATCCTTCCCTGGTTCTTGCACCAAGAGCTGAAGCACGCTTACAGTCACCCGCCACAGTGAGAAGCGCCTGCACCGACTTTCTGCATTTACAGAGATATTGTGGGGAAATCAGAAAGGAATTTGCCATGTTAACAAGTTTTTCATCCACTTTAGTGAAGAGATTTAATAAAATTGGGAGAAACGAAACACTGAGTTAGACCTGGGCAATTCCCCAGGTAGAGACCACTCTCTGTTATCATACCATCATGCCCAAACAGGAGTCACTGTACAGTACAAGCACTTTAATTTTAATCTGTTGTGTTGACACTAAAGGGACTGTACTAAAACCAGCGTGATATAAACAACTAAACTTTTCTGGTTAGGCAAGGCATGTCTCCTGTCCATAAAGGGAGAAATACAGACTCGGGTTAGGACACACAAGAGAATTTCGTTGGCCTACCTCTGTCCATCAGGTGTGCAAAAAAACAAGTTTGCAGCAACCTAAAACAAGCCTGTCTTTGCCACTAGAGCCATTGGCTCCTAATTTCTTGAAGACTAAGCCTTCTAGATCACAGGCACGCTAGCACACTAGCAGCTCTTAACCTCATGGTAACACAAGCCCGTCACTGCAACTGCACTGCTGCCAACACCGAGCTAAGCAGAGTAGGTCTACAAAAGCATCACCCTCCCTTGAGTGGCAGTGCTGTTGAGCCCCAAGAAGACGATGAACATGTGTAACAAAATACTCGTCTCACATCAACTGTAAGGCTCTTAAAACGCGTGCTGCCCATGGTCTTCGGTCTGCTGTCAATGAGACCCCTGCCACCCTCCAACATGCTCACATTCCTCTCATATTAATTTCATTTCAGTGTTCTCCGGTTCTTCCTCCTCTGAGGGAGGATCCAAGCAGACTGCCATGCATGTAACTAGAAAGGCTTAGAAATACAATAAATGTACTTGCCTTAACTTAGTGTATTGGAAAGACAGATTTGTACAGGTATGGGCTGCATACTTGGGGTCCATGATCCTCACCTCTAATTCCACCAGCGCGAGACCTAAGAAGGAAGGATCCACCCTCAAAACTATTGCCAGCTATTTAGTTGCGTGATGCCCACCAACATCAGAGGCGGGAGACCAAGCCAGTTGGCATGTCATCAGTCCTGCTCTGGCAGCAAAGGAACAAGCCACTTACAGAGGGCTCAAGCGCAGCCAGGGCTGGAGTCAGGGTATGCTCCCACCACCCTGCTCAAGCACCCTCCAAAACCAGCCGCTTTCCACTGTCACTGAACTTTTGAACCTAAGATGAAGACCACTTCATGATCACTTCCAGTGAAAGGGATGCAGCCAAGCTGTTGTTGGTTTTTTTTCAGACCTCCCAAAGAGACACGCAAAGGGAATGGCATGCTGGAGGACTGCTGGGTTCACGGTTACCCACCAGCTGGACTGGAGGGCAATGGTCCCTCCCGCACTGCAGCTGATAGCGGACCTTCCCTGGGGGTATGGTCTCCAGATACAACCCTCTCCCGCCCCACAGATGGGAAAGGCTGGGGAGGTCATTAGCTCCAGGTTAAGAACTTCTGCTCAGACAGACACTTGGCAAGTGATGTGGGAAAACAACAGGACGCCATCTGGAGAAGTTAGTCTTATCTAATAGCGACTTTCAGGGGAAAACAAGAAACAGAGTCTGCTAGTCTTCTAGCACTGCATGGAAAAGGCCTGTCAGATTTTCTTTGTTAAATGCAGCATTGTCTGTCCTGTAACTCCTGTTAAGTGATATCTCAGTTAACAACAAGTGATATCTCAGTTAACAACAAGCATGCTACCAAAATGGGCAATCCCACTCCAAGCCATAGACTCCCCCTCCTTCTTTGCAGCAGGTTTCATGATGCTACCACTGCACAAACTTCTGCTGAACCAACGGAAAACTATTCCCTCTCAATTTATTCTCCACCCACTTTTTGGTGGCTTAGTCTTCCATACCATCAGGGGGTTGATCCAATTCCTCCACAGCCGTGGGAGCACACAGCCAGCACAGAGAGGGGCTAGGGACCACCCTTGCCAGCAACAGCCCACCCCTGCATTGGATCAGAAACAGATTAGAAGCCACTTCTTGCCAATTCCTTTCCTTCTAAAAATCCACCAGACTGAAAGCTGAGTCATTGAGAAAGAGGAAGAGATTTTTAGTTGAGTTATTTAAAACATGGGTTAAGTTATCACCTATTTAGCATGAAGCTGAAGACACACTGGAGAGGAAAGTCATTTTTATCTCAGCAGTGAAAACTTTTCCACTTAATACGTGAGAAACATGTCAAGATACATTTTTTTCAAAAAGAAAAAAAACTTGCCTTTTTAGAAAAAGAAAATAAAAAAAGAAAGCATTCAACAAACCCAAACTCCCCTCTCATGCTCCCTGAAATACCAAGCACTGTATTTCATCTCATGTATTACCTTACTGAAGTCAGGAAAGTGATAACATCCACTGTTTAAGACCTTATCTTTCCCCTGTCTTGGAAGTGCTGTTTAACGCCCACGATCCCAGGCTGTATCCCCAGCCTTCAGACAGAGCTAAGATTCGTTACCCAAAAGGCACTATTCGAGCAAAGAAAAATATGATCATTTTAGAAAGGCTTTGCCTCTTACTAGTCAGAAGAAAGTTTGTATTTGCCGTAATAAAACCTAACAGGATTTCAACAAAGCCTTCAGCAAAGCACAAAAAACGTGGAAACAGCTGTGTTGCTGAGGATACAAAGTAATGCAGCATCTTCAAAAATTAGGCTTAAAAATTACAAAATGCTACTTTTCTGTAATTTTTTTTATTTATATCTTTTTTTCACAACAGACTTGAAGTACATTGGTAGCCACCTTGTCTCAGCAAGAAGTAAGAAATTTCAATTTAAAATTCTGTACCATGTGCTCAGGCATTAATCTGCTCCTGCCTGTAAACTCAGCCTACGCAGATGAGCAGAGCAAACCTGTATGTGGGCACGCTTATTCCAGTTTTCCTAAGCCTCTTCCTAGTGGAGTAAACCAAAATAAATTTGCATTAAACCGAAGAGTTTCCATTGAGCCTTTTATCACTGATTTTAGCTAAATCCATTTTCAGAGAGCAGCTGAAGTCTAAAGGCTTGCTTTGGTCAAGTTTAACACATCCCACCAGACACCTGCATTAGCTGAGTGGGAAGTACCGAGATAAAAGAGTCAGAGGACTTCCCTTTTATAGAGAAAGCATAACGGAAGGTGCTAAACATTTTTGACTGCTGTAAAAAATATAAACAAGTTTTATAGATGCTTTTTCTGATGAAAAAAAAAACCCAAGCCCAAAAAAGCCCACTGCATAGCTGTTTGCACCTCCCCTTAGAGGATGCAAATGGCACTCAGCCACCGTTCCCTTCCTGCAGCGAACACGGATCCGTCTCCTCCTCAGCAGGAGCGGAGTGAGAAAAGCGTGCGAGCTCAGTGCTCCTGCCTGGAAATCACAGCCCGTCTCACTGCTGTCAAGAGGCAGGGAAGACTTGCCAGCACCGGTTGGACCCCCAGACTATAAATCATAAGTAAGCTCTGTCCTGCCTTTGCTCAGCAATGCAATAGCTGCTTTCCAACCAGCTGCAGGGGGTATAGAAAAAAACAACCAAAAACTGTTTTCAGCTGCTAAGCCCCTACATAACCAAAACTATCAAGCAGGAGAGGGTTAGTGGACACATCAACACTAACAACTCCCTTGCAGAATTGCTGGGATAGACTTTTCCCCATCAGTTTGGGGAGGATTACTCCTCCTACCACCCACTGACACAGTGCCCAAGAGTTAAAACATCAATATGACAGTATCAGCAGGCTTCCACAGAGAGAGACATCATAGAGACAACAACCCTAGTGTGCATGCACATCCGTACATTCGAGGGTACGTACAGTCCTGTAATTTGTACATAAGGGAAACCCTGACAGTTAATGGGCAGAAAAAAGTATCAGAAACTGGGGGTGGGGAGTGTTTCCCCATACTCCCCACAACTTATTGAACTCCACCTGTGCCTACTATGATAAAAATGTTGCCCATCTTAATGTGCTTGTACAAGGGCAACAAAAAAAAAAAAAGAATAAACAAAACCTCTAGTTTTAATAGATTTTAGGGCAGAGATTTTAGGTTTATCTTATTGGTTAAAATCTGTCCTGTTGAGGTCCACTTATAAAAATAATACTAAAAACTCCACACAGCAGTTACCCAAGTGGGAAGCAGCTAGACAATTTTACTTTTATTTAAATAAATCTTGTATGACAGACTGCCAGCAGTGTTCGAATTTTATTTCAAGATGACACGTTTTGCTGTTCATATGATGTACATTCTTTCGTTCTTTTAAAAAAGGCACTTGACTCTTTTTGTAGTATCTTTCATCCGACAAATTAACAAGAACCAACCATCCAACTATCAGTATTTCTGTCAGCATCCACGTTATAATCTTTAGTAATGAGAAACTGAGTGTGTAGAAATATCAATGCTAGTATTTTCAATAGCGATGATCTAAATTTTGTATAGCCACGTGGAAACATAAATGGTGGGATTCTCACCCACTTCTCATACCACCTCCAGCAACTACCACAGGCGTCAGCTTACCTTAATACAAAGCACTAAAAAGCTTGACTGAAATATTCAGGCAGTTGCATTAGCTCTGGACACACCACATGGCCCAACCAGAAGCTTCGGCACCCAAAATTATTCAACAGCTTTGAATAATTTTGAAGCTATCCAGCAAGCCACTCAGCAGCAGTAACAATAAAACACCTTCTTTATTACTGCTGCAGCACAGGCAGGGTCCTCTACTGGGCTTAAACAGCTCTGCTGAGCCTCGCCATACTTGAGTTGAGCCTCGCCACCCTTGAGTTGAGCCTCGCCACCCTTGAGTTGAGCCTCGCCACCCTTGAGTTGAGCCACCCAGCACTTCTGCAAGTGCTTTTTTTTCCACACCAAGATACTCTGGTGCCCTCATTCAGGCTGAAAACAAGCTCGCTTCATCATCAAGGGGGTGTGGGGGCTGCTTATTTAGTTTTATTTTTTCACATCCCAAAGACCTACCCTTTAAAGTCACATTTAAGCTCGGACAGCCAAAGCCCTTGGGATGTCTGATGAAATAAAAGGAGAAAATATTGATATATGAAGAGACATCACTTTAAGGACTTCCTCAAAGCTTTTAATAAAGTTGAGAGCCATCTACTCATACAAAACTGAGACAAAACGCAGTCTCGTCGGCGCAACCACGACCCACGCTAGCAACCACGCTAGCACCCACAACCACGACCCACCGGCTATTCGTGAATGTTGAAATCACACACCCCAGTAGTACAGGGTCCTGGTGAAAGAGGGTGTTTCAGGCAGCTGCAGTTAATAACACACTGCTGCCTCCAAGTAGCCAAATTAATTTGAAAAAGATGGATGAAGGTTCAACAGTGTTCATTTCTAAATCCTGCTTTGACAACGACGCCTTCAGCCACCTTCATGAAAGCACCCACGAGTGCGCCCAGGTGCCTTCCGTGGCCCTTCAATCCCTCTTTCACACCTTCTGCCTTTCCACCAGGAACAGCAAACCATCACACCTCCATGGGAGCACGGCACAGTCAGTTACTGACGAGGCTTCAGCCTGAAAGCCACAAAGACGCATTCCCCGCGTCCAAACTCACACCTGCCTTGAATGTGATGTATGTTTACTTGTGAGGGAGTTTATATTCCTTTCATTCATACAACCAGAAAGAGCATTTTCAAAAGCACACAGACAAAAAATACATTAACGTCTTGCAACAAGTATTTTGGGTAAGTTAAGCAAGGAGAACTTGAAACATGAGTAAACTGCTGCAAATTGCTCTGAAGGGCTAAATGGCTTCCGACCTGCCCCGGCCCGTTATTTGGATAACAATCAAAGTCTTTTGCAGAATGCTGAATGAAAAATATATTCCTTAGCTCACACTGTATTAACTAAGATCACGTCAAAGCTGCAAAGAGATTTAAAAAAAAATTTTAACAATGCTACTTCAAGTAATCACCGGCGTGGAAGTTAGTGCAGAAGGCAGCAAAAGTTTCAGACACCAAAAACCTTCTAACCAACCAGCTCTCTCTGATTCAGTTATTTAAACCCCCAGTGTTTTGTTTCTGGGACTTTTTTCCCCCCATAAAATACAACTTAAAACAATTCGTAATACTTCTTGTTTACAGAGCATCTCATTTTAAAAGGTATCCTAAGCACTTCCAAAAAAGAATAAAAAGAAAAAAATCCGCAAAAGCAGACGGCAAAACAAACATGCTAGATTAAAAGAAAAAGGAAAAACACATCCCCCAATTAAAACCAGTATAAGAGCTTAAATAACAGCAACACAGGCTACATCCAAAGAGGATTTATGCAAATAGCTTTTTTCAGACACGCAGGATCTTTTTCAGCGGAATACGTGTTAGAGAGCAGAGACATCTAATCAAACAGATCCTGGAGGGGTGAAGCCTTTCACACTCTCAGATGAACAAATCCCCTCTGGGAAATGCCGGTGCCCGTTTCATTTAATTGACATTTTGCCATTCGTGCTTTCTGAAGAGCTTCTGCAGAGTCAAGGAGCAATTGCGGACCAGGCTCTGGGCCAGGTTTACAGCCGGGGTAATGAGACACAGCCCAATTAACTTGAAAAGAGTTACATTTATTTACATTAAATGGTGATTGTGATCCGAGTGTTTCAATGGGTTGAAGCTGGATGACATAGTGGGCAACATACCAGGAATCATTCATCCGCGTAGGTGGCATAAACATGTAGTAAACATAATTTTCATTAATTATATCCATTACTGAAAACAATCGTTAGACAGCCAGCACTCTGGTTTCCATGTACGGGTTGATGGTATGTTGGTTTTGTTTTTTATTAAATCATTAATTTTCTGTCTAAACTGCTCCATCACCGGGGCCGCACAACCCTCCACCCCTCTGACACTTCCAGCTAGATTGCCTCTGGGCTTTACAAAGGCAAAGCCTTACCCGAGGTGAGCCCACGGGCACCTCCGGAGTCACCCCGGCATGCCGCCACGCCATGTGCCGGGGCACGGTGGCACAGCCGCCCGCCATGGGCCTGTCCCGGGGGGCTGCCCGTGCCCCCAGCCTGCCCCCGGGCTTTACAAAGGCAAAGCCTTACCCAAGGCAAGCCCACGGGCGCCTCATAAGTCACCCCGGCATGCCGCCACGCCATGTGCCGGGGCACGGTGGCACAGCGGCCCGCCNGGCTCCCCGTGCCGCCAGCCTGCCCCGGGGCCAGCCTGCCCCCGGGCTTTACAAAGGCAAAGCCTTACCCAAGGCGAGCCCACGGGCGCCTCCGGAGTCACGCCATGTGCCGGGGCACGGAGGCACAGCGGCCCGCCATGGGCCTGTCCCGGGGGGCTGCCCGTGCCCCCAGCCCAGCCCGAGGTTAAACCGACAGCCGAGGGACAGCTCCCCGCCACAAAACACCTATGGACCTGCCTGCTAAAAAAGGGTCTGGTTCCTCCGTGTCCCCGTGACATAGCTGCGTGGCACGAGTTTCCCCTCCAATTCACGTAAAGCCGCTAATTTATTTATTTTTTAAAATTTATTTTCAGTCCTGCTGGCCCGTTTGTCGTTAGCTCCTCCCGGGGCTGTGCGAGGAGCTCGCCCCCGGCGCCCGCCGCCGCCACACCTCTGCCTCGCAACGCCCGAGTGCGGGGATGCTCGAACGGGGACGGAGGCGGTGCGCCCTCCGCGAACCCGCCCCGGCCGCCGCTTCACCCCGCGCCCCTCGGAGGGGCGGCCTGCCTGCCTGCCTGCC
>VZTV01117076.1:0-13785 GCA_013400875.1 Anhinga rufa
TTTTTTTTTTCTAGCCTGAAAAGAAAAAACAACAAGAAAGCAAATTAAAAAAGAGGAAGTTTTATCTCTCTAGTCACTATTGGTGGTTTAACACACACAGCATTTTCACTGTTTTGGTTTGACAGTGTAACATATAAAGCATTTGCTGATTAACCTAAGAACCAACTATTTTGCAGTTTAATCTCATATGTGTATAAGAATCTGAATTACCACTCTTGCTAGCCCATCTGTTTCCCAGATTGCTGCTGGCTTCTCCACAGGGATAGAAAACNNGTAATTTAGTTGCTTCATTATTAACACCTGTGATTTTCACTGGCAAAGAACAAATAAGCTCAGTTTGTGTAATAGCCATACTAGCTTTCAGGTCTTTACTCTTAGGAGGTCATTTAATGCTGGACAAAGGTGGAAGGTTGCTCCCACTGGAAACTCTTCATAAATTTAGCAGAGAAAAAGACAAAGGCTGGCTGTGATAATATAATCCAATTCTAGCTTAACTTATTCTTCATCATTCAAGGTGGATTTTTTTGTGTTTGGGTTTTGGTTTTTGGTTAGGTTTGTTTTTTTTCAATTTATGGATCAGTTGATTGTCTCAAGGGAATTAGTAAAAAATTATTGCCATGAGCTCCACACCCCAGATATTTGGACAGCGTCTGAAGTCTTACACTGAGGGAAATACAGTGCCCTGAGGGAACTCATTAAAGTAATTTTTAAAAAACTCGTTTCACATTTTTAATAGTAGAATCTGGAGCTACAACTTCTCAGAAGCTAGCCATTTTTTTTTCTTCATTTCCTGATGATAAACAAAGCATATTTTCTTCATCAGATCAACAGCCCTGAAAGCAGAAAAAAACCTCTATGAATTACAATGAGCCTCAGGCAAAAAAGAAATGTGGATGTTTATTAAAATGTTAGAATTACGTTTTGTGTTCTCCATCAAACAGATCATTTCTGACAATCTAGATTACTGGTTTACAGATAAATCACAATACAGGATCAAAATAATATTAACTTCACAATTAATTTTTCATTATTGATTGCAAAGCTATTGTTAGGGATTGGAGCCTTCAGTCTCACACAGTAAACAATACTGATCAGGTGATTTCATTTGTGCAGCTGTGAAAAATATCAAAGAGTTACAGGAAACATTCTGTCTGAGAGCTGTAGGTTGGGAACCACTAAACTAAAGGTATATAAATAAGATAGTGTTTTTACATTTATCTTTAGGATGCTCTCTTCCTCTTTTTCATCTTCCCTTAGCATTTCCTTCCTCTACCTCCCCTCTTTGAGTTTTTTATTTCCATGCATGAAATGTAGTTTCTGTAGACATAAAAATCCGTGGCTTGATATCCAAGTGGTAGAACGTCTAAATATTGTGACAATGTGAGTGGGATTTGAAGGGCATTAACACAGCACTTTCTAAGTTGAAGCAATTGTCTTGTTCAATACTAGTCCACCAACACTGACATAAGCGCTAGAGAAACTACGTATACTTCAAGGAACAGAGTCATATTTCAGACTTATATCCTGCACCTCAAGTTGTTTGTGAAGTTAACTGCAAAAAGAAATTTAAAAAGTAAGATAAGATTTTTATTCGTTGCTAGGTAATTAAATGAATACTTTCTTAAAAGGGGGAAATTATCAGATTCTGTCAAATAAATTGCTCCAAAGAGAGTGAATATGTTTCACTTTAAAACTGATGTATAGTGTAGAAAGACCTCATCGGTTTTTTACTCTTCCTGCCAACACATTAAGAACATTAGGCTTGATAAGTGTGTTGCTTACTTTTGATATGAGAAAGCACAAAGACCTGTTGGTTTGGCAGTGAACAGAGCTACTCTTGAAAAAGATTAATCTTTTTTTTTTTTTGAGGTTTCAAAGGGTAGTTCTGATAAAAAATTCATTTGTACCTTATGTAAGGATTGTCTTATACCTGGCTTAGTCTTTTTTCTGGCCAGCAGGACTGTGAAGTGTAGGAGCATCTACTCCAGTTTTCACTGTGGTGGTAGCATTCAGGAGACTGAGACACTCTTACAATATTTATCGCAATCTTAACCAAATGTAAAATGTAACAGCTGGTCAGCTGAAGTTCAGTCCAAATAAATTCACAATATAATTGATAGGGTAGATGATTCAAAACATAACGCAAAGTGAAGATTTCTCTGGGAGTGTATGGTTGAGAGGTTTTTTTACAGTCAAGCAGTGAGATTTCCAAGCATTGTAACATCAATTTACATCACAGTTATATCATCATTGTGCAAACAAGATGTGCAAGAAGGTATTTTTCTTTTTCTTCTTTTTCTCTTTTGTTTTCTGTGGGATAATGTCCTATCATCTGACTATGATAACTCCTATCTAAAGAGATATTCTCTTTTTTTTCTGGGACTCGTGTTTACAGTTTTGAGACTACCTTACTGCAGGGCACCCTAAATACAGTTACACCTCAGTCCAGTTTAGAAACCAAAGTCAATATAAAAATCTGTGGTTTCTTTATTGAATTAATTTCTCAGCAGGAGTAGGGAAGTGATCGTGCCCCTGTACTCGGCACTGGTGAAGCCACACCTTGAATATTGTGTTCAGTTTTGGGCCTCTCAGTACAAGAAGGACATTGAGGTGCTGGAACGTGTCCAGAGGATGGCAACGAAGCTGGTGAGGGGTCTGGAGAGCAGGTCTTATGAGGAGAGGCTGAGAGAACTGGGGTTGTTTAGCCTGGAGAAGAGGAGGCTGAGGGGAGACCTTATTGCTCTCTACAACTACCTGAAAGGAGGTTGTAATGATGTGGGTGTTGGTCTCTTCTCCCAAGTTACTAGTGATAGAACGAGAGGAAATGGCTTCAAGCTGCATCAGGGGAGGTTTAGATTGGATATTAGGAAAAACTTCTTTACTGAAAGAGTGGTCAGGCACTGGAATGGGCTACCCAGAAAGGTGGTAGAGCCCCCATCCCTGGAGGTATTCAGAAGACCTGTAGACGTGGCACTTCAGGGCATGGTTTAGGAGACATGGTTGGACTAGATTATCTTAGAGGTCTTTTCCAACCCTAATGATCCTATGATGCTATCATTTTATTCTGTATAACATGATAATTTTGTGCTTTGCATTAGCTGCCTTCAGATCTCTGGGTGGATTTTAACGTTTGATATTGATCTATAAAGACCAAAATAGTTTGGTTTCTGCCTATGATTAACTGCTTCCCTTCTATGGTACAGTAGTAGACAGTGAAAAGCACTGCAGTAAAATGTCCTTAGATTAACAGGGTAAATAATATTTCCAGGTCAGAGGGCCTCCATCATCAATGCAGAAGAGAGCTAAGGGAATAAGGATGGAGAAAGACAAAGGAAGGGTGTTTTGACTCCATAATACCTTGATTCGTGTTGCACTCCGGGGCTTCGTGTAATGCAAAATTTCACTTTGATAAGCTGAGGAAGGACTGCAGCTTACAATTTCTTATACAAGTGCTGTACAACATCAGTAAAAAATATGTTCATTATAGCACTTTCGAGACAATTCAGAGCTGACCACATACATTAAAAATCTTCTGAGCATGTGCAAAGATTGGGGTGGGTCTATACATGACATCTCAGAGGATCATATATGATTAGTGGAATTATGGAATTATCACTTTTGGGTATCTCCAGGATCAGAATGTTGAATTTCTATGTTGGTTTTGGCAGAAATATTTTGATTCATGCAGCCTGCTAAAATTCAGTGCCACTATCCTGCTTGGGTTGTTTGTTAAGGATTTAACTACTATTTTGGATCTCTCTGCACTGGATTCAAGAAAAGAAACCCAAGGAAGAGTAAGTCATGTCAATATATTGTAGACTCCTATCAGCTGGTCAGCTGAAATGTCTCACAGACTCCGCTGCATATACTGACTGCATTTCCATTGAGTATGGTGGCAGCTCAAACACTCCTTACACATGGAGATAGCAAAATGCAGGAGTTTTAGTCTCAAACTTAATCCACTCCTACTCAGTGAATATGGAAGAAGCCTCCAGAATGTGAAAACACACTTCATCACAGAGGAAAACCCAGCTCTGCATGTAGACGCATCCATGGAGAGCAATGAACTGCTAGCAGGTTCCAGATTCCTCTGTGTGGAAAGTCTCAAATTCCTCATCTCCAAGTATTCTGATTAAACCAGAAGCCAAGATGCCACCCAGTAATGTTCATTAACAGTTTTCTTAATTGCAAAAAATTTATTTTTTTAAATCCAATAAAGCTGTTTTCCTCCAATGATCTTGCTTAAACAGTAATTAGGTTTTTTACTTATTAGTACACACAACAATCCTGAGGTCTGAAATCAGCTGATTTCATAAACAATTTGCTCTAACTCCAATTAGTAAACTGCAGATCTACTGCTGACATGCACTGTTGGCATCACCATGCATACCTGCTTAATGAAAGGAACACTGCATAAATTTGGTCTCCAAATATTAAATGATTAATGGCACTTTCAATTCATAGTGGTTAGTAAAGAAAAGTATACACACAGTAAGTGTTCTGGTATTGATGGAATTTCCTCTCTTGGCTGTAAGAATGAGGAACTGCTAAATAATTAAACTAAGCTTGTAAGTTTGGTCAAATTAGACTACATACTCTCCCCATATCTCACCTGTGATTTAATCCAGTTTCTCTCCTAATTGTGAATGTAGAGTACCATTAAAATATTTGCTTTTCCCTTCTGAATTTAATTTGTACTCCTATTTTGTTCTGGTTATCATTAGAAAGGATCCTGCAGTGCCTTTAACTTTCTACTAGGCTAAACTATGCATCATTACAGAGACACCCAGCAGGAGTTTATATGCTCTGGATCAACTGGGGAACCTGCAGATTTTTCTATGAAGTTTTCAGGAACAGGAATTAAAGCAGCTTCGGGGGTCAGGTAGGTTCTCTCAGTCTGCTATTGTGGCAACCCTCTGTCATGGTTTTAGCTGAGATGGAGTTAGTTTTCTTCACTGTAGCTGGTGTGGTATGTTTTGGATTTAGTCTGGGAATGGTGTTGATGGCGCACTGATGTTTTAATTGTTGCTAAGTAGGTGCTAAGTGTTGCTAGGTGGTGCTTATACTGGTCAAGGACTCTTCTAGCTTCCTCGGCTCTGCTGGGGGTGTGGGAGGCCGGGAGGTGAGAGGGCACAGCTGGGACAGCTGACCCAGGGCTGGCCGGGGGGATATTCCATATCATACGACGTCATCCCCGATATAGTAACTGGGGGGAGTTGGCGGGGACAGCAGTGATCATGACTCAGGGACTGGCCGCACCAGTCAGTGAGTGGTGAAGGGTTGCATCATTTGCTGTTTGTTTTTTTTTTAAATCCCTCCCACCCCCCGCCCTGGGTTTTGCCTCTCTCTCTCTCTCATTATTTTCCTTTTCATTATATTATTATTGTTATTATTACTACTACTATTACTGTTTTATTTTCATTATTAAACTGTTCTTATCTCAACCCATGAGTTTTCTTACTTTTGCTCTTCTGATTCTCTCCCCCATCCCACTGGGGTGGGGGATGTGAGCAAGCGGCTCATGGTGCTTAGTTGCTGACTGGGGCTAAACCACAACACCCTCTCACACCTTGTACATCCAATTAGAAAACAGAGAAATCCTGCAGCCATATGCACTAGTCAGCAACAAAACATGTCCTCCACCATTGGCGAGTGCAGGATCCACTCATCTGTGTCATTCTTTACACATGCTTGTCTCTTTCTCAAAGGTCTCCAGCCTTCCCAAAGAAGCTATTCCAGAGGTCTGCTGTTCTTTACCATTAGGAAGCTTTTATATCATTTGCCTGCTTTGATGGATTCTAAATTTATGATGAATAAACCTAAACAATAAACTGAATGCTATTTGCTTAAGATATGCTAAGGAGATGCCTACTTTAAGCTGTTCTATATTGTAAAGTAGCTATTTTGGGGTAGCTGTCAAACTGATGCACTATTTTATTTCATGCAGCCACATTCACCTCCTGTTTTACAGACCTCATAAAATGCTTAATTGCTTCTCATGGACAAATATCACCAAATAAGGACTGGTGAATAGATATTACTGTCTGAGATTGTTTGGTTCTTCCCTCATATCTTGTTATCCTTTTTCATTGTTTCAGTTGGAAATCATCACAAAACTTATTTTCACAACAGATTGTGTATTTGCTTTTCATTTAAACATTACTTAAATATGCCACTCCTCCAGCTTGCAACCACAGAGCAGTGAAGCAGCCATTCAGTTACACTCTTAACTCTCACCACTCACATAAGTCTTGGTGTAGTGGAAAATAATGCTCCTAACAGAAGAGCTACAGTCTAGTCATTAAATCCACCCATTTTTTTTTCCAGTCCTGTGGAAGGACAATAATCAGCTGGAATCAAAGTCTTTTTAATAGGTATCGTCATTGCTATAATCCTATATCTAATCCTTATATCAGCAGAAAATTAAAGATACTTTTCAGGTAATCAGACTCAAGTTTCTAAATTCCCTGAAATTATAGTTGAAGCTGGTAATGAGAAATGTGATTCTACTTATATGTTGGTATCTCTCTAATTTTTTCATAGTGCAGATTCTTATGTTCATCTCCATGAGATGGCCCTGAAATAGATCTACACATTAATCCCTTAATCCAAAGGTATCTCAAAGCTATGTACTTCTTTTTAACAGTTAGAAGGTCATTGTCCAGTTCTTAACTTGTTTTAAGTTTCAAACCTTAAAATTCTTCTCTGTCAGCCATTGTTCAGCACTACTGTAATTACATATTGTTAAAACCAGGTTAAACTTTAGCTGAGCCAAATTCATTGGATCAAGATACTGAGATAAACACTAAGTTATGGTATAGAATAACTCTACTGATATCTGATTAATTAAATTAATTTTCAGGGAAAAAAAAAAACCAACACCCTGTTTATTCTGACACTGAATAGCTCCTTAAATGCATGTGTGAATCCCATACCAGCTGCATTAAATTACTTATGCTTGTCTTTAGTCAGTTTTCTCTGAATCAGTTATTTCTTATTCAAGTCAGTATCTGAAAGGGATTTTATCACTGTTGTTCAAAATCTTATAAAGATAGTGTTATCTGAGGAGTTATTATCTAGAGATAGAAAATTTGAAGAGTTTTGTACTTTTTTAAATCCTTTCTTCAACCTGATTAGTATCAGATGTTATCAAAAAGAATCATATCCAATTAGATATTCTTATATTCAGATGTTGGTAAAAATAATTAAATACATCTGTTTATCTGCTGATAGCAAAATGAGGTAACACAATTTTTATTTTCTATGACGTAACTTTGAATGAATGTGAATTAAGAGAATGGAATTTTTTAAGACATAAGTGTAAATAATTACAATTATTAGAGTATAGAGTCTAATATCTAAAAATCATCACTGAGGAAACATCATTAAATAACACCTACTGGAAAGCTGGAGGGTTTGGCTGCAGCCTTAATGGTATTTAAGGAATGTGCGATATACCTGTACCCTTCAGAAAGCAGTGACTCTGAAAAGATACATAACATTTCAGGTAGAAAATCAGCTGACAGTGACCTCCCAGTAAGACTCTGTGGAGGAATATCCTTGGATCTGTAAGCAAGACAGAGGGGCAGAAGATCAGGAATTTGATTTTAACCCTGAAGTAAAGGGGTTTTAAGGAGTCTAGCTTTAAAGCATACCAGTCACAAGAAACAGAATCAGATGCCTTATTCCAGGATGGAGGCATCTTAAAGCAGGCAACTTGCATATATTTTGGGGTTTTATTGAAAAAGAATATCAGGAGATTATCTTATATAATGTATAAGTATCATCTTCAGTACCTCTTTTTTTTTTTTTTTTTAAGGGCTCTAGAAGAGGCGTCAAAGCTGTTTCAGTGATGAGAAGCTGAAGACAGAGATCAGAATATAAATGAAGACAGCCTTTCACAGTGACAGTGATTAGTCATCACAGCAGCTAACCATTCAGTTGGTAAACTATCTATCTCTCAAAACCTTCAGATCAAAACTGGATATTTCCATGGAAGGTATCTCTTAGTCAAACCTAGACATTCAAATCTGTAGGCAGGGTAGGTGGATGAAAGCAAGTTTTAATTAAATCCACAGGTAATTTTGCCAGATTAAATTTACTAGTCTATACATAGAGCTACGAGGACATTAGCTAATCTAATGGGCTCCTGTAAATTCAGAAGGCATGTATTATGAGGGTAACTACAGTGTCCTCTTTGCCATGTTATAGTTTTTGGCAGCTAATGTATCCTGGACTGCAGGATGATAATTAGACATTCAGTATCATTTCAGCAAAGAAAAATAATGTTTCTTCTGAACCATTCCTGTGGTATATTTGATTTCTCTAATTGGACCAATACTAGATAAAGCAAAATCATTCTCATCTATGCTGTGTTTAAGGCCCAAATGGGACTTAGAGCAAAAGCATCAGAGTTGAGTATATATTGCAAACTTCGTTGCATTACATTGTAACCACTGCTCCCAATCTTGGGCTTTTTTAGTTTGTTGTTTTTTGGTTTTGTTTTTGTTTTTCAGATGGGCAGCTTTGAGTAAATTTGCTGTAAAAAACTGATGCCCTCCTAGTCATCAGAAGAAAATGCTCAGAATGGAAAAATAGTCCTAGTGGAGTTCAGTTTGAAACTGTGATATTAGAAGCTAATATGTTGCAACGTCCGGGATGTATGGTAGAAAGGGAAATAGAATGAAACCACAAGAACCTCCCCTTAGAAACAAGGTTAAAAACATGTTTTTAGGGTGACTTTAATTTTCAACTACTTGCTGAAAGCTGTGGTATCACTAGTCTTGGCTGAGGTTTTAAAACCTCTGCATTAGCAATCCCAAGAAAATGATGCTGTTTGGTGTATTAATTACAATATCTCACTTTTCTCACTTTGCAGGTAAGATGGTGGGGGTGGGGGTGTGGGGTTTTTTTTATTATTATTTTACCCTAGAATTCTCCAAACCTTAACTGAACAAGGATGGCAGTGCTAATTTTTAATCAAGGATGAAATTGTCAGTTGCTCAGTTTTACTTTGTAAAGTCTTCAAGCTTCTGTTTAAGGGAAAAAGTACTTAAAAAGTAGATAGAAATTAAAATTACATGACTGACACAAAATTAAAATTACATCTGACTCAAAAAGGAGAAAAATATGGGCTCATTTTTGCTTGTTAGGAATCTATACTGATATTTTTATATTTAGGTCAACTGGACAACATATGAAGCTAATTTCAGGATTTTTATAAAACCAGGTATTGGAATACTTTTAAAAGTGTATGTATTCACTTACACCAACAAACTTCAAAGAAATGTTGGGACTAATTTTTTTTTAATTGTATAGCCTGATGAAAATGCAAAAGATATTTCAGATATGAGCCATCTGTTTCTCTTCACAAAGTTGGCTACCTCTCCTTCATTGACTGAGGTGAGACTGGTTTTCTGTGGGTAGCAAAATATTGTTATCAATGTGATGTACTGATTTTTTAAGATATTTATTTTTCACCAAAATGAAAGGTGTGTCCCATAAACTTCTCTGGATTATTTCCATTTTAAAATGTGTTTCACACTAGCTTTCAGGAATCTCTTTCAAGTATAGCCCAGTCATTTCTGAACATACATTTCTTACTATATACATTCAAAAGACAAAATGTCTAAAAAGAATGACTCCATAAAAATAGGAGTAACCAGCTGTTTTAAAACATCTTATTGATTTGTTCTTATATTTTTAAAAGCATGTTTTATTTGCTCTGAGTAATGACTNNNGACTTTCCAATTTTTTTATACTCCGTATAAAAATGCAGATGTAAAACTTAAAAGACAAACCATTTCTTTTGAAAGCAATTACATAAATACAAGAACATTTGTGATAGAAATCTAGTTTTATGTTCTCAGATTGAAAAGAAAAGATTAATTTCACAGAATTTTTAATAGCTTTATCTGAACTCATTACTCTGTGAGAAATAGGTGCTTTTATAGTTAAAAACAAAAACACAAAACCAAAAAAAAACATTTTATCTTCTTAGACCTTAATTGTGGCATGAAATTGATCTTGCCTTTAAGTTACTATTTCTGTTTATTGACTACATAGGGAGAGTACAGTTAAATGAAGGCATTTAAATGTGGATGTTTGAAGTGTAAATAACTGAATTTTAAGGAGAATAATCTCACCTGATTTATCAATTAGAATTTCAAAACTCAAATGCAGATAAAGTTAAGTCATATAAGGTGCTAAAAAGAGTGAGATGTGACCTGAAATGGGTGTCGAGTTGGGGATCATTCTGTTATTCACAAGAAATCATAAGAGTTTATCACCATGCTGCCTTGGAAAGCCCCTTCAAAATATTTGGCAGTTGAGGATTGCCTAAGTGCACTACAGTGACCTCCAGGATTTGGCTCATGCCATCATGCCTGTGGTGAGGGAGGTAATGCAGGTGTTGCAGCCTGCCAACTTTTAGACTGGCTGGAGATTGCCTCTGGAAGAGGCAATCAGTATAGCCTTCTGGATCCTTTGCAATTAATATCAGATTCATTTCTTGAGGTGTATTGTCTTGTTCACGGTGCTATTTTTTGCCTTTTTTTTCCATTTAGCTGTTCAAAGCACAGTAATAGATTTATTTCAGGCATGCTGCCAGTCATTTTTCTTATTGATGTCTATATATGTGCAAGAATTTTCTCTCAAAATATCCATCATCTATGGATTCATCATCCTTCTGCATTAACTGTATACAGTTAGTTTATGTGGACGTAGTATCCATATACTTGAAAAATTTAAAAAATACCCAAAGACTCTGGGGTGTGATGCCAGGAACTACCAAAGCTGAAAAATTATGGAAATTGAAGACTGTTTTGAGATTGCATAGAAAATATTCCAAACAGTGAGCCTGCGTAAACTTGAATAATCCTTGTATTTAGTTTAATACAAGCATAGAATTCTTTTATCCTAAAATATTCATTACTGTTGTATTTATTTAATTTTTAATTTTTACTCTGTTTAGCTGTAATTGTGTTTCCTTTTTTTCCAGTATTCTTGCCCATAAGAAAGGGTCATGCAAATATTTAAATAATGATGTATTGAAATAATAGGATAAAATTAATGGAGCGTTAACATTCATTTTAAGAAGGTAATAATCCTGGCTTCTTTTTTTTTGTGATATTGACCTCTAGAACAATTGTAACTGTCATTTTCCCCCAGATCATCTTCAAATTCACAGCATGGAAATAGATTTTTCACATCTTTTCATTAGTTTAGTAATGACATAACTATCTCATACTCTAAATTTTATCTGTGCTAATGGCAATATGTATTGCCTGGTAAGACTCCTTCATTAAAAATATTATATGCATATATAGAGCAATTGTGAAAAGAGCATTTCATTTTTTGCATGGTGATCAGAATAAAGGGATTTTCAAAAGTTTTTTAGTAAATTGTTGCCAAAACAAGTTTTCCTGTCATCTTTCATTTTCATACAAACTTTAATATGTCCAATAACTATCAAGTCATTGTTAACTGTGTAAATAATGTATCTGACAAACTTTCACAGAGACAATAAATTTGAACCAGAAACTATTGTATACATAGGAAATATAATATTTAGATGAAGTACAGACACTTGCAGAATAACATCTTAAGACTATAAAAGTATGTGTATTTTTTCTAGAACTTTTTACAAGATGAAAATATTGTCTGAAATTTCCCAAGCAAAGCTTTATTATGAAGGCATCCCAAAAATTTAAGTATAATAGGAACTGTATGCAAATTTAATCTAGTCCTCTCCTGTTTGCAACTCCTACTTTGTCACCTCCTGGGCTTGCAGTTCCTGTACCCTACATGTAATTTATTTGATACATGATCTTTAGGCAAAGTTAATGACTGCCTTTCTAACTCTTTTGAACATTAAATGCAGCATTGGTTTCTTAGAAGGCAGTATCAAAACTGTTGTTTGCCTTGCTCTTCTTGTACAGCTTTTGCTATACGTGCTTATAGCTATAGCTTTCTGTATGGCCAGATATTGGCTATGCCCATGTATTCAGCTGGCCAAGTCAACCTTTCCTGAGAGCATAACTCTGTTTACTTGAATGTCCTTTATTTACACCTTACAGCCAGCAGCAGGCCAGAGCTTTCAGTCATGCAATACCCTGAAGATGCCATTGTGCTCCTTAACTCCACGGTGTGGATGCTGTGTGTATTTGACTACCCCAGTGAGGAGAACGAGGAGCCAGTTGTGTACTGGAGGAAAGGCCCTGACTGCCACAACCAGCAGAGCCTCCACTCGAGCCCTGGCACAGGCAGGCCACTGGTACACATTACAAAGAACACCCTCAGGGGGTTCTCCATCTTAAAACTGAGCAACGTTGACCAGAGTGCTAGTAACTCCTATTTCTGTGATGTGACGTTAATGCAGAAAATCCAGGGCAAATGTGGAAATGGCACCAAGCTGACAGTCCACGGTAAGGAGCATTTGGGAGTGACAGAAAAGGACTTGATGTGTGCAAGGTGAATTAAATTTCCCTTCAGCATTACTGCCTTCTCTCCCACCACTTGCCTCTGCTGGAAGAAGGGTGGGAAAAAGCAGTCTACGGTTGTATGAGTAGCAGAGGGAAGGCATTCCTTTTGTTTTAACTATTTATACATCTGGACAGACAGACTCCTTGAGGACAAAGACTTTTTTTTGATCTAAACCAGTTCACTGTGCATTAGAACATTGATTCCATATTTTATACGTTCTAAACATTTTATGCATTTTTATATAGTATTAATTTTTATATATACATTTTAAAATACTTTTTCTTAATATTAATGACAAACATTTCCTGGATCTTCACTTTACTCCATACCAAAACAAACAAACAAATCAAATCCTTGACAATCTTTCATTATCTTTTTTATAATTTTCTTCAGTCTTTATAAGCCAATAGTCTTTTTTTAAATATGTAGTTTGTGCTACCTCTTCCAGTTACTGAAAAATGAACAGTAAATTCACACAGCAGTGTGAGGGGTTTTCTCCATTTGATTGTAAAATAATTTTCAACACATTTTAACTCTTCCTGTATCCTCAAATTATGAATCCATTTCTCATAATCCTGCTGAGGATAAGACCTCAGTGGCCAAATACACTACTTCAGATAAACCAAGTTTTCTCCATGTGGACTTTCCAGATTAGCAAATGATAAATGCCACAAAGCATCTCTCTCATTCTAGTTTTCACATTATATTTAACAATTGTCCAGTGTAATTCTTCTGAGTCGAGTCCCTAATAAAACACAGTGGCCAACAGAAATTCTTCTGACTGTCACACCATAAACTTATGTTTAGTTTAGTTTCGAAAAAAAAAGAATTTGTCTGAGACTTAGTAAGATAACTGTCATTTATATTGGCTTTTTCATCATTACCTAAGTGTGTGCTACACAATAAAGATTTTTTATATATGCCACTTTTAGTAAACTTAGAATTTTGTTTACTATCCATTTTTTAAGTAGCTTATATCAGGTTCTAAAATCTCATGTTTGAAGGAAAAAGAAGACAACAGTTCTTTCACGAGAAGCTTAACCTCTTAGCCTGAGAAAACAGTGAAAGAAAATGTGATAAAAATAAAGACAACTGTACTGCCTGGTCAATCCTCACTAATCCTTTAAATGAAAACTTATCAGAAAGGCAACTTATTTTTCAAATACTTAATTTTCTTTCTCTTTGTTTCAGATTTGAAAGGCAAAGACTGTGTAAAATCAGAAAAGACCTGGTGGGGTTGGTGTCTTCTTCTTGGATACGCCATCTTTGTCACCACAGTTATCATAGCTTTCAGTGTAAGTA
>VZTV01117088.1:0-10328 GCA_013400875.1 Anhinga rufa
CTTCTTGAGTTTCTCTTCTTCAGCTTGTTTACTGATTTTTTCAGTCTGCTTGTTGAGGCTTAAGGACTCTTCTACTTATGAGTCAACCCTGGAACCAAAGCATGCGGTGGAGGACCATACCTAAGTTGAGGGTCCTTAACCCTGAGTGAGCAGACTGAATGAAGATTTAGTAAACAAGACAAAAAAAGACTTAAGATAAGGTGGCTGAGCAGCCCTTTGGGAGAAGGGGGGAAAGGGGACTGTCAGCAGGAGGGAATCACTCATCTGCACAGGAATAAATATGTGAGGAGGGCACTGCCTCCAAGCACTCTCAAATCAGCAGGTTTTTTATAAGTTAGGTACTCATGGGTATGGGTTTATGTCTAGGCAAAGCAGCTTTCAGCCAGCCCCAAGTGGTGCATGTGAAAACTTTCCCTGTACAAACCCTTTCCCTCCCTGCACAAGAAAACCTGTGCAGGCTTTAAATTTAATTCTCAGTGCCGTAACTCAGAGCTTTGTTTCTGTTGGAACCCAAGACCTAACTCGGTGCCTCTTCAAACTCCCAGTTTTCCCCAGTCTTATTTCAAAATTGCTGCAGGTTTTACAGGTGTGCAAAGTGCCCCCAGCCACAACTGCACAACTGAGCAACTGGGATGTTAGTGCATGGCAGAGGCAAGAAAACTATGCAGTGTCCTAATGAAGGAGAACTTGCATCACCCAGATAATTAAGATTGGCCTGGGAAGCAAAGGCTAGAAGTTGGAGTCTAGAGAGACAGCATGTCACTCGGAGGTTCACTGGGGTTGCTCCAGATTACAGTGAGAGCTGGTCAAGTCAATCCTTGTTTTGCTTTCTTACTATATTCAAAATACACTATTGTTTAAAGATAACAGCATCCTTGTTTAGAGATAACAGCATCCTTGCTGAATTTTTTCCTGTTACTTGATTAAGAATTTGAAATGCCAAATAAAAATCTATGTTTGGAAAACTTTAGGCTGGACTCGGGAAAATTAAGTTGTACCTTAAAGAGAAATTCAGATTTATACGAAAGTACATACTGAAGTATATAAATATCATAAAGTATACCCTTCTACCCAAAACAATAAGATTGGTTTGAATATAATGAGGTTGTATAATAAAAAAGTAGTTAGTAGAGGAGGTTTACTTGTGGTTTTCTCATTTAATGTTTACATTTCAAGCTTCCGATTTCCTGTGTACAGACTAGAGACCTTGAATGCAGTCTGAATTTCATGCAATATCATGACCTCAGAAGCAGAGGGAAAACACAAGGCATCTAAGAATCATGAAAAAATGGGACTGAGAGACCTTAAATCTGTGCCTGTAGATCTGGTCAAGCGAACTCTGCAAAGTGCAAGGTTTGACTCTCTGCTTTTGGTCTGCATGAACTGGTTACGTGGAGAAGCTTCTTATTTTGAGAGGTCTCCTCTCTGTTGGAGGGGTCTGGAATTCTCCTTTGTTTGATGAAATGTAGAGAGTACATATGAAAATATTTCAAGTCTGTTCTTCATCAACAATGATTTTTTTTTAGAAAACAATTCCCATTTTCTGACCAACTCTGGTGAGAACTTAGTTTTCTGTTTATTATTAGTGAACATGTCCAAGAGTTTTGCTGATGTGTTTATTATCAGTGCATCAAAGCTCGATTGATAAAATAAACTAATGTGGCCAAAAGTTGAGCTATTTGAAAAGTTTTTCAGAGTAGCTGAAGCAAAGCTGAAGAGAAAGATAACCTATGCCAGCTTTCCCCTCTTGGTGGGATGGAAAAATGCCATCAGACAGCTAATTCCTCTCCACTCAGAGACTGATACTGAGAAATCATCCTGGGCATCCAAATAGGAGCAAAGCCAGTACCAGTCTGTGAGGAATGGTGAACACAGTTGAAACCAGTGCTCCTGCATCCAGATGACATGCATTGCTACCTCACTTTACTTTGTTTTCCTTCCTCCTCTCAGAGCTTTTCCATGGGCTGGAGTCTTCAGTAGTTATGTGGGTACCCAGCTCTGAAACTGGCATTGGTTGAGAGGAAAAAAAACCCCAAACATTATAAAAGATAGTTTCATATGAAGGAGGGAAAACCAAAGGAAAGTAAGGCAGAAAAGCCAAGAGAAGACAATGAAGGTGGAAGAAGACATACACATAGCTATTTAGCCTCATGACTGCCATTTCCACCTGGACAATGTCTGTTAAGATATTGGCTGGATCACAGAGGAAGAGTAGATGTATGGTCAGTGAAACATTAATGAAAAATGTAATAGTATTTGAAGAAGATTTAGCTGTGTGGGTTCTGCCTGGCTCCTTGGAAGGATGCCTTGCTTTTAGTGACCATGCACTGTCACTGACGTAGACTGTTTTTTTGTCAGTTAAGTTAATTTTAGGGAAAGGCTGATGCCTTCTGGAGTTGTAAATGCACAAGTGACAAGTCCTCTCCATTTTCCCACTGAGCTTTGTCTACAAGTGCAAAAATGACTCCCTGTTTGGCACAGGCTCCCACCCCCTGAAGAAAAGGAGAAGCTGGCAAAGTATTTTGACCACTGACTTGAAAAGGCTTTGCAGATTGCCACAGGTCCACAAAAGGATCAGCCAAAAGCCAGTGCTTCTCCTCTGGCTAGTAGTGGCAATGCAAACCAAGCAGGAGTGAGTGCCCAAGTGCCCAGAAGTTCACTAGTGTGTGATCTGATTTAATAAATGTTCCAAGAAAAGGTGACATGTCTTGCCTGGCTTCTCTGAGCCCCCATACAGGGTCCTTAAACTTGACAGGTTTCATCCTGGTACTTGATAAAAGAAAGTAGTGGTGACATTACTTACTGGGAAGTTTGATTACTTAACTGCACTCTGCACTGGGGAAGGGATGGTTTGGGGCAGCAGAAACATATTTTAATGTGGTACCATTTGAGCCTCTCTGAAAGCTATGTTTAAGATTATGTATGGGTAGTGGACTTTAACTACTCTTTATAAGGAGATGAAAACTTCATCTGGATTTAAGAAGCACTTGAATATAAGGAAGTCTAGTTTTACCCCCTCTGAGTCAGTATCATCCAAGGACTGAGAGGAGGGATGACAGGCATGTTGTGGAAACTTTTCAAAACATCTCCCTTCCAACAAGTCTGTAAAAACGCTGAGCCGAAAGACTCAAAGCAACTCACTTGAGACTCATTTTCAGTATGGCTAAAGTTCTGAAACCCAGACTGAAAAATCTCAGGAAGCAGCTGGGGTCCTAATTAAAACAAATCGTTAATAGATTTAGCAGGCCAAATTTATGCTTTTCAATTAAAAACGCTATTGGTCTTGCTATCTGCTTGTGTGCATGTAGGGGTGTGCGTGCGCTCATGCGTGCTGGAGATAGGTGTGAGTTAGTGGTGTAATGCGGCAAGGGATTGGGTCAAACCTCTTGTCCACGACACGTGCTAATGGATTCAGAACATCTTGGTAACCAGAGTATAACAACTTCAGAGCAGAAGAGCGTGTGTCAAGACAAATGCAGTGTCAAGGACACTTTATGCATTCGTTTCCTGACCACAGACCGTTTGTCCTTCTGCATGAAGGCAGTCAGGCATTTTCCTCACAATAATTTGTCTCATTTGAAAGCTACAAATGTTTTACAGTCAGCATGATGGGTCCAAGCTATTGATTGACCGGTAGTCACCCAGGAAGAATTTGTCCTTCAATTAGCCCTGATTTTTTTTCATGTGCTGCTGAATTTCACACTTCAGACCAGAGGATCCATTTGCTTCACTAGAGTAGCTCTTTCACAGACGTTTCACTAAAACTGGGGTAAAAGCATTTTTGTTGTTGTTGTTATTTAAATTATTTTTATAGTATGACAATAATTCTCATTACACCAAATTTGATGAACTGATTTTATTTCCATCTTTTTTCTACTAAGACAAAGATTGCATCTGTATGTTTTTGTCACAAGGAAGAAAGAAAAAAGCCATGTGTTGCCTCAAAACATTAAGCTGCCGAAAAGTACTTTTGTTGCTACCAAAATGAGGCTAGCATCTCATATAGCTGCTTTTGAACAAGAATAAGCTAAAAACTGCTGTAATTTTGTAAAAGCTAATTTCTCTTTTCAAGTTAAATGGAGGGCTACTTCTATAGATAATTCCTGCTCCAAAAAAAAAAAATCCAATTTTGTGTTTTCAAAATGCTGATGAGAAGAGAAACTTTTTCCTGCAGTGAAATGTGAGGCAATTTTAAAATTAAAAAACCTTGGAAACAAAAGGACAGGAGACCACGTATCTCCCAGAGCCTGTCCTCAGCCGATCACGGGACTTTCGCTGTGCTTGACCCCTGCATGGTGTTCAAATGAAAATAGAAGCCCCAGTCCCACCTCCAGTCCTCTGATATTTATTCATTTGTGCTATAAATGGGGAACTTGGGGTTATCGGTTCACTGTAGCAGATTCCAATGCAAAATTGGGCCCCTCTCTATATACAAACATTTGTAACAGCAAAAGACTCTGTGGGCGCTATGGCTAAATGCAGGCTGGCTGCTCCATCTGCCTAAAGATTTGCTGCAATGCTCATATTTAGTACATTGCTTTACAAAGTGCTTTCTGAGATATCTTGACAGTAGGCAAACAAAATTCTCTTGTATTGTATTATAATGGGCAGCGCTGACCTGATTTATCCTCCCTATGAAGAGCAGCATGGTGAAGGTACGGCGTTTTTTTGCATATTCTGGAAATGCAGCAGTCCCAGAGACACATTTGGGGTTGTCGTGCTGGCAGCCAGAGGGAAGCTGGAAAGGGGAAAAAGCTGGGTAAATTCCGTGGTGCTGCATTTAAACGCTGGAAAGCTCATTTAGTCAGAGATTAAGCTCTAGAGCTAAATCTGAAAGTGAGAAAGGAGAAGAAAAGCTATTGAAAACTGAGATTCTACTGCTGACTATGGAGGCCACATGACCCTGACACATAACTTTTACTGAGTTGACTATATCTCACTTCCTTTAAGTGCCTGTCCCTCCTGCTCACTCTCAAGGACTTGGCCAATCTCCTTTTGTAAATAGAACAATGCTTTATATTTCTCTATTACTCTGGAGTGACTATATCAATAATGCAGGAAAGGCATCTGTCCAGCACAATGAGATTATTTTTCTGATTTCAGTTGACAGTTATGGTAATAGTTTGGCAAACAATCTGCTCCACCATCAATGACCACAGATTACAGCTGTTTTTAAAAATCTCAGCCACTCCTGGAAACTTAGAAGATTGATTACATGGACGGAAAGAGACAGAAAGATGTGTCAAAAGCTTTTATGGCTGAAACTTTTAACTCTGTCTTGCTCCCTTTTTTTCCTCCCTGGTTCTGAAAGTCGATGTGCAGCCTCGTAGTTGCCTTACGTGAGTGCAGAACATAATGAGTGGAGCAAGTAGACAAACAATTGTGCTGAAAAAGGAATTGAGGAGCTGCTCAGCACCAAAGCCTTCAGAAACTGGGACGGGAGCTTTCAAGGAGGGGTGAAGGTGCTTGTGTGGCCCTCCTGACTGGGGTGACGGGAGCTGGGGAGTGTGGCCAGGGGCAGATTGTGCTGCATCCCCTGTGCCTGCTGTCCCTCCGTGTTTGCAGGGGACAGGCTCTGGGTCAGGAGGGTTCCCGCTTATGGGAACCTGGTGGATGGTGATACAGGCAGTGCCTAAGTATTTGCTCTTAAAACTTAAATTTGTTCCCCTTCACTCTTGGCTTTCTTGAGCTCTGATTGGGCAGCTAGTGGATTTGACTGGGAAGTACCTGCAGGTTTGTAAGAAAATGCCTGAAGTAAAGCATTGTTTCCTTTCATTATACATATTATTTATCTCACATGAATCAAAACTGGGACCTTAAAATCAAATACGCACCTTGCAGAGCTTAACACTACCTTAAAGGACTCATAACTACCAATAGCCAGAGTGGAAAATACACTGGTTTGAATGTATGTCCCCGTTATGCAAATAACAGGAATAACACCATGAGATCTGTGTGTCTAGCTAGCACTGGGATTTCAGATACCAAATGCTCATGGTGAACTGCTCAGGGACAAATTTGCAGAACAAGAATTATCCTCAGAAATTATTCAGCAGATATTTTCAATTTGAGTAACAATGGAGGAAAGAAAATCAGAGGCTGCTGGTGGACAGGGCCATGAACGGTGGGGGGAAAAAAAGGAGGTCAATTCATCAAATAAATTATTCCCTATGAATTATTCACGCAGGTCTAACTTAACTGTTATTCCTACTTTCCCAGCCTCACTACAGGGGTTGACAATAATACAGCTTTGTCAGTTTCTGGACTTTGATATTAGCAGAAATAAAATCTCAGAGTGCAGTTAGGTCTACCAGAGTCAGTCAGGAGGTGAATTTGGTCCTACAAGTTGATTTTTCTCATTGGCCATGACATTGGTATGTTATCAGCCATCATGAACCCAGAAGATGCAGTCAAGAAGGTTATTCAGAAAAAGCTGACAATTACAGCAGTCTCCTGATATTTCTTTTCCTTCTTAGTTAAAGAGCAAAAACACTCAAAGCAGTAGTGAATATGGGTTAAGAATCTGACTGTTCCAACTCTCAAAATTCAGGCGGGTTCATCTGTCTTATGAACTCTTCACCCAAGCCCCAATTAGTATTATATTAACCTCCTTAAATATGGGATTGCTGTGATCTTACAATACTCCAAAATGGTCTATTAGCCACCCCATTTCCTGGCTCCGTCAGATGAAAGTGTCTGCAGTAGGTCACCTGAAAGCATTACTCAATTAATTCAGTGAGCTGCAGTGGGTACCCAGGATGTCTACCAAGCGCAGGGAACTTAGAGGACTTCTATTACACAACCTCACATTTTTACATTATGAGTGCATGTAAACATGATCTGAGGACCCATGCGCTCAGATTCTCAAAAAGAACTAAACCTTGACCTCCTGCTGAAATTGATAAAAATTAGGTACTTAAATCCCATGAAGAAATAGGGCCACAGTATCATCAGTGGCCTTGGATTAAGTCCTAGGCAAATGAGATTATTAATTCTGGATGGTGTGAACATCACATCGCACCATTGTATATTCTGTGCATATTGCAGTTTACAAGCAAGGAATGAGATATTTCAATTTTTAGAGTTCCAGAATATGCAGGTAACTTTTTGGGTGGGCTTCGGGGGAAATTTCATTTTGGTTTTTATGCCTACCTGATCAACACATACTTAAAGTTACTCACACCGTTGCTTTGAAAAAGCCTTCTGGGTAACTAGCCATTTTTTTCAGAATCTAACTTTAACTAGCTTTTGAAAATGCAAGTTAAGCTCCCAAGCCAGCAAGGCATTTTGAAGGTTTTACCTGCAGTGCCTGTTATATAATTCTGTGACACCATGTAAAACCTACTGCTATTTGTGGAGTCGTGGCATTGCTTCCACTGAATCCTTGCTAAATCAATCCAAAGTGCCATTTCCTATCTCCTTTCCCAATCATGGCTCATTAAGCATCATGCAGAATGTAATCTATTAGCAGCGATCTCCTTGGCTGGTGAGAATATCAGTTTTGAGTTGCTACCTTTTATAAAACAAAAAAAAAAAATAAAAACAACATTATAAGGCCTGCCACTATTAAAGAGATTGAATGCGGGAGGTGTGTATTTATGCCATTGAGCCAACTTAAATGTTCATAAAGACGATGAAACTTCAGTATCCCGAGTCGTTGATTTCGAGCTTCAGGTCAGAGACAGATGACTTCATGCTGAGATTTATTACTAAGAGGCGAAGCTTTGGAGTTTGTGTCAAGGTGGGCTCATCCATCACCGGAAGAATTCTGCCATAATATTCTGCTGTCAGATCCCATCTACCCTTGATCAATCTATCAGTCCGCCTGCTTAGGAAATTGTACATAAGCCCAATATAATCTGATTAGACATCCAAAAACACCGTTGATGGTTAATCATGCAGGTAAATTGTCGTGTGCTAAATATGACTCCTTTCCCAGTGCATGCATATTGTGTTAGACGAGGCAGGGGAAAGTCCCCAGCTAGCTGCCTGCCTGATGAATTTCTCAGTCCTCTGTGCCTGGGGAATCGGTGTTAGTGCTGTGTCCCTGTTAAAAATTCAAATGCTTTCGAAATTATCTGCTTCTTGTGTGTCTGTGGAGAGGCACTAGAATTTGTACTTGTAAAGTCTGGCTGTCAGTTTTTAGTATGTTTTGCAAGTGAAAATATTGGTGTTTACCAGCAGGTACAGATGATAGGCGATTTCCAGAGAGTATGGTAATGTTATCAACATTTACTGGTATCTAGTTGTGAACTTTGTGGTATAAATACCTTAACTCAGATACAGGAAGGTTGGAATAGCTGACTTCACAAGGTCCTTCTGTTTACTGTGAGTGCCTAAAATCCGTACAAGCAGGGACAATCCTGACCATTCAATTGATCAATAAATCACCCCAGATCTGAGAACTTATGAGTTGCCACAACCCTGAGATGAGGATGCAGGTGGATGTTGGCCACTAGAACTATATGAAACAGTCTAAGGTCTTTGGTAACAGCAACACGTCCCATAAGAAGCCAGTAGCCCAGGATTATTTGAGAGTAGCTTGCTCTGATCGTAAGCCCATCCCACTTACCAGCATGGCTCTTGGAGAGCTGCCATTGTTATAATTGTTATAATGCAAAACTTGGTAGTTCCCAGGTTCTACCAATCAGGCTCTGTGGTGGCGATAAAGGTCAAACTTAAACAGGTGGATTTCTGAATGTTAGGTGACTTTCAGTCAAAGAAATCACTGCTTCGCTGGTGAACTTTGCAAAATTACTGTGAAGCCCTGAGACTCCCTTGCAATGTCAGAACAGCTTCTCAGAGTAAGACAATCATTTAAATGTCTTCACATTGAGCATGCTTGTGACTCACATTGCACAGGAGTATGCACTCAGTGAAAGCATAAAGCAGTATTTTCTGTCTGATTTTAGTCATGTCACCTCCCGCTTTATTTCCAATGAAAGCATCAGGTCATGCAGTCCAGACCAGACCCTTGTCCATTTTATGCCAGTCTGAGTATCAGGTCATTTCAAGACGTAGAGATTTCAGCCTGCTGCATTGCAATGCTGAGCTTCCACAGGCTAGCAACTGATGCTGAGCTTCAGTATGGCCTAGACATTAAAAGACATGAATTTTCCAAAATGAGGCAGACCAGTGAACTGTGCTGGCAATGTAATTCCATTACTTTCAAAGGAGTTGAGTCTGTTATAGCCAGTCAAGTGGAACAATGTTGTACCTTAAAGAAAAAAGAAGTTGGATTTTTGTTGTTGTTGTTATTATAATAATAATTATTATTATTATTATTCCTTTCGGGTAAAAACACTAAAGAAATGGAAAACTATGTAGAGTTACATAGCAAACACAACTCCAAAGGGAAAGAATGTTAGTTGTTCTGGGGTGTAAAATAAACCTGCACATAGTTGAAAAAGTGGCTGCCAGTGATTCCTAGATAAATTGCTCTGAAATGGAGTTAGGAAACATTTCACCCTCTGCTGCTTTGCCCATATAGGATTGCCTCCATGCCAAGTGTAATCTTGAAAGTTTCCATTAATTAAGGGTTCAAATCCAAAGAAATATCCAAAGAGAAGGCTGAGGTTAAGGTGAGACTTGAAGAGCTACTGAAAGGGTCTAGAAGCTCACCCCAAAGCCTTTTGCTTCAAGTGTCTCTGACTTGCCTGTTTGGAAAAGGAGAACTATGCAGATTGTCTAGACATGCAGAGACTGTGGCCCCATCCATCAGCTTTATCTGAATTTCCCTCTGAAAGGTGGCATAAACTCAGGACATTGGCACTACCGTGATGAGAGGGATGTTTCTCATCCCTGCGTTCCATTCATTTCCCATCCTGAATTCAGGATGTGTGGAAGGTCTCATCAAAGAAGATTCAAGGGGAATTATTCAGATATGGGTTACAAGAAAGCCTGTACAGGTACAGATGATGAAGAAAGAAAAGGTGGAGCTCAGCAGAATTTATAGTAAAAAAGACCAGAATGGCAACACAGTTTATGCTCATGTATCAAACTCGTCTTTATGAACTTTATCTGCCTACCTCCAGGATGACCAGACACTGTGTACCTGCCAGGTACAACGCTNCAACGCTGGGCTCAGGGTTTTGGTTTTTTTTGTTTTTGTTTTCTTTTCTCATGAATTATTTCATAACAGGCTAATGCTGCCCTGTGGCTTCTGGCCAGCTTGGGCAACATACCAAGCCACCTTCTGCCTACATGCAAAGGGTCACCAAAACACCACAAGGTTTACTGGGGACCAAGTATGCCTGCTTCACAGGGAAGGCATTACCACATGTAGTATTTAGGTAAGAATGAAGAGAAATAGAATTCCAAGGTGGATG